>CM076576.1:827355193-827653773 GCA_034641835.2 Pinus albicaulis | reverse complement strand
AACCCATGCCATGCACCCCATGTCGGTTGAAATCCTGTCTTATCATGCGGTACTTGTCTTTATCGCATACGCATGGGTTCACAAGGTTTAATGGATGCCCATGCCCTTGCATTCGAATACGGACGAGGAACCACGGATGGACATCCCACGAGGAATTTCCTTGCGCCTCCGCGTAGTTTCCACCGCATATAAATACATGGTATACGCTTTCCACCGCATATAAATACATGGTATATGCTACAATACAGTGTACGCAGTTTGAATTGTAAAATTTGAATATGAAAAACCGCGAATAATTCACCATACTTATATTAATTATAATTCACCATATTTAAAAATATATAATAATATTATTAATTTATAGTTGCTATTACTACATTGTAATTTTAGTTTTAATTAAATCCTTATGTTGTATTTTCAAACTAATATATTGATTATGACATCCTCACAATGCATATACAATTCCAACAATTGATAAATGACACATGTATACGGTAAGAACTATGTTACATTACAATATTAATCAAGAGTATGTTACACCATCAAAATATTATATTGACCTGCAATATGTCAATATTGTTTTATAGAATTCCAATCATAAATAGTATATTACATCTCAAAATATTATATTGACATGCAAAATGTCTATGTTGTTATATAGGCTTCCAACCATTAATACTTAACAAAATGTATACTAAGAGTTACGTCACACGAACGCATTCATTAAGGATTATACCACGCTAAAATGTTCCGGAAGTATCATGTTGGATTAAAGTATTCTTCAAAAGTTACACAAAGTGCAAAGAAGTATTATGACACTTTAAATGGGTGTGATTGTGATTAATTGTGGTCGACAATTTTGTCTTCCAAATGTTATTTTTTCATTTCAAAAGGTTAGCGTAACATTATTGGGATGGTTTATTTGATAGGATGGTGTATTAAATAAAATCTATATGATTGATTTGACATGTTTGTGTATTACAATGTTGTGATATTTTTTTATAATGACATTAAACCAGAGTTATATAGTAGTTAGTGTTTTTTTTAGTTTAAATCTAATTAAATTAAAATAATAAATAATAAATTTAAGTTATTGTTAATGTTTAAAATTAGGTAATTTAGATTTTATGAATTGGTAAATTCAGATATTTTGTTATTTGTAATTCAACATTGTTAATTGGAAATATTTTAATTATTTGTAGTTGAATATTATATTAAAAAAATAAAAAAATAAAAAATTATATATTTTAACATTTATTTTATGCTTCATATTTACCAAAAATGAAAGTGAACTTTATAATGCATAGGTAAATGTTCTTTAAAGAATCAAAATTATAAGACATTATTTTTATTTTCACCAAAAGATTAAATCACTGCATATACTTTTAACTTTGCATTGTTATTATTCTATATGTTCACTAAAGATGAAGGCGAACCTTTAAACTTAATAGGCAAAATTTATTTAAATGATTATTTTTTATATAATTGTGAACTTTAAACTATGCACTATTTATTACTATTCTTTATGTTTACTATGGATGAAATTGATTATATATTTTAAATTGTGAGCCATAAACTTTGTTTTTTTTTTAAATATTATTTAAATCTTTTGATAGATGTAATTGAGCATGTGCATTAAAAACATTATTAAGTGAAAAGGCTCAAACAAATCATAGCTTTACTTTTATGGAAGAAATAGGGTATATATATTTAAGAATGCACATCTTAAACTTGGTATATTTAAATGTCATGGAGAATGCTAAAATATTAAAATTCAGAGAAAATTATATATATATATACACCAAAATTGATTATTGAGTAGGTGATTGTTGAGCCAAGTCATGGGAATATGACATTTGTTTTGTGAAAAAATATAGTGCAATAATCGGTGGTTGTTGATATAATATTCATTTGCGACTATAATCCATGGATATGTCTATAATTCATTCTTGGTTATAATTGGTTGTCTAATCTTAACTTGAAGTACTAAAGTCTTACAAACCAACAATAAATTTTAATATAAATATACCAGGTACTTTTATTACATCATAAATATTATACCAAAGCATGTCCCAATAACATCTTCAAAGTCACAACCAATAGGACTAGAGATAAATACAATAATATTTAAATACGAATACTAATAAAAATATTTGCAATAAATACAAAAATAATTTGTGAAGTTAAACATGGTTAAAATTAATATTATACAAAATATTTGACCAAAACAATAGGTGGTCAACCTCAAATCAAATGTGTAATACCGGGAGGTAGGCATAATAAGATAATCATAAAATTTTATTAAATCTAAATTATATTAGTAAAATTATTCTACGCGTTCATTATAATATCAATTTTTAAAACAATTTTTGAATATAGAGGGTAAAAGTCATTGTGGAACCACTCACCATGAAATTGACCTAGTTGTAAAATTTCTAATGTATAACCAGTTTTTTCTTGGGTGGGGAAAATATCCATAGGAGATTTGAACTAGTAACTTTTTTCACATCTAGTGCTTTAACAATGCACCCATTCACCTTCAATCCAAATCCCCATAAACCTAACGTATAGAGAGATGAGAATAAACACCATTTTATTCTTACTTGTAACATAATATTTTCTAATTTTATAGCTTAATTTCTATGAAAAAAAAATTTAGAAATAATTTTGACATTTTTTTTTTTGCTATTGTTATTATAAAAACAAAATTATTTCAACAATTCTGATTAAATACCCCGATGGGGATGGATGAACATAGAAATGGTGGGGTTAGGGGGCAACTCCAACAATGTAATATATGTGTGGATCGGGGGATCCCTACCAATGCAATATATGTGTGAGATAATTCCTCATATAATTGTAGGGGCAGAGTGAATTTTTGTGTTGTTTTCTTGTAGTTGGTCATCGATGTTGGAGGTTTGATTTCTAACGAAGTTGTAGGGTTTGCCTCACTGTGGCCCTGTATGCTTGATGTTCAATAACTTTGATAGAAGGTCATTGTCGTAGGAACATTCTTTCAAGAAAATATGTGGTGGGCATGCACATGACAATGCAATTTGGGACCTTTGTATATGAGTAGCCTTGAACATTTAAAAACAATTGGGTGTGGAAGGGGCATGGGTGATGGTTAATCTATTTGTTGCAGACCTACAACTGATTCCACCCTCTTTCTCTTAGGTTGCTTAAAGGGTAACTCAGAATCCTTGCATGGTCTGGTTTCCATTCCCATATGTTGAGTTTTGTTGGCTTAATTGTGACTCGTGGCCCTCCTCTGGATTTATTTAGTGTATAGAGACTTATATGATCAAATCCCAAACATTTCTACTTACTTTCTTAGAGACTTCCTTAGGCATGAAATTATTCTCAACAACCGTGGGGACATTTTGGGATGGGTATAAGAAAGGAGATGAATTGCATGAAAAGTCACAACATCTAGGTTGTTCATTACAAGGACCATATTGAGAAAGGGAAATCAATATAGGTTGATTATCCCCAGGACTCATACAATGGGGAATGATAGCAGGATGGTGTAAGGATGATCCAAACACATCCTCCTCATCATAAAGAATGGTAAATTCTTAAATATTTTTTTTATTTTTTTATTTTTTATTTTCCAGGATGTTGGAGAGTGGTTCCAACCTCATTTTCATATGGAGAAAATAAAAATTTATATTCCATTCAAAATACAGTAGACTTAATAGTTTTTGGGATATCACGATTGGGGTGGTTGCAATGTTTCTGTCATGTATGAGGGTATGGAATTAGCATTTAATCATGATCCTAGTAAAAGTGTACCTATCACTTAAAACAAGATCTGGATTTGACATGATTTTTTAATCTTATTTTAATGCGATGATATGTAGGTATTTTTTGTAGCATGTTTTTGTTGGGCCTTGGGTCTCTTAGCACTTGCTCGATTATTTATGAATCTGTATCTGTATTCTAAATACTTTCAAAATTATATATATATATATATATATATATATATATATATATATATATATATATATATATATATATATATATATATATATATATATATATATATATATATATATATATATATATATATATATTATATCTTTCCTGATTTTTTGGGGGTCATGTTTCTAGCACTTTCTTGTTTTGGATGTATGCATTTCTATTTCATTATACCATGAAACTTAGACAACAACACTTGTCCCACAATAAACTAGTGTTGTGCCTAACTCCATTGGCCATTAATGCTCCGCTCACATCTAATGGTAAGGATTTGTTTCTCCCAAGTATCAAAATAATAGTGTTGCGCCTAACTCCATCGATAATCAATGCTCTGCTCACATCTAATGGTAAGGATTTTCTGCTCCCAGTTATCGACATACAATCCTTCTAAATATTAGAGGAAGGAGAATTAAGTTTTGAGCAAACAAGGTAAAATGTGTTACACTACCGCTTTGTGAGAAGGTGTTCTCCACTAAGCTTGGTATCTCCCTCAACATTTCAATCTTCCCCTTTGACATGGGCTTAGTCAAAATGCGTATAACTTCCAAATTCAAGGGAACATACTCAAGAACCACTGCTCTCCTCTTGAACTTATCTTCCAGGAAATGGTACCAAATTACGATATGCTCTTCCTAGCACTAGCAACACCTTGCTATTTTGAATCCACAAAGTGATGCGACATCAACTTTGCATCCTCAACATACCTTAACCGATAATGAAATTCTCCCTTCAACTAGTGAAGAAAATTCTTTGCAGTGGTTGAGTGAATTTTCATTGAACTGGCTCAATTTATTTATTACAAAGAAAAAATAAAATATGTGGTTGGTTATTAACCAAATACCAGAGGTAACCTCTCTTTCTGAGAATATTCATCCAATGAATATGGAATTGTACTTCTATCTACTCTTGCTAGCCAGATGATTCATATTCTACAACCACCTAGGTTCAATCATTGTTTCCAATCATTCCCTTTCAGACCTTGTGGTTTTCCATGAGGAGGATGACTCACATGAAAATAAGTCTTTGGAGCTCCAACTTTCTCCCACGTCTTGTGCAATGTGTGGGTGTGTCATGCATGCTCTTTGTTTGCATTCGCAATTTACTGATTTGAATATGATTTCCCTCAAATTTTTGGAGAATCATTTGGAACAACAATTGCCTCTCCCTCCTTAACCTTCCCAAGATGCCCCTAAGACTTGGAGGACCAAGCCTTCTCATCAAATTTCATGTTTCGACTCACTATTGTCTTTTTGGTCTAACATAATGTAGATCTTATAAACTTTGAAGGATTCAGTATAGCCAACAATCCTTTTACCATGATGTAATGCTTCAATAGAGGTCATGCTCCATAATGCAGGTGATTATTTCTGTCGTGCCAAAGCTTACAAAGTATTGACTTGGAAAATATTGTTGAAAATGGCTTTAGAGAAGACATTGAACTACCTTCCCATAGAGGCTAAAGAAATGTTAAATTTATGGCATCAGAGGCAGAGTTCAGGGGGAATGTCCCTCCGTTGGGTGGTTGGGGGTTGTTACATACATCTAGTGATGCACCTTAGGTGATGGTGTTAAAACCTAACTCTAATATCCTAGGTGAGTGCACCCTCATGCATGGATAATGCTTCCAGAAATAATGATGTGCTCAACCAGAGAAGATTAGGTGATTGCATGCATGCACCGAGCCTCTAAACTGAAGACAAACTAATGCACAACCTTCTTGGGATACGTGCCCTGCAACATGCACCTTGCTAATAGATAATTGGGCCTTCTCTAAATTTAAAACAAAAAATTAACTAATGGTGGTGAATGCATGCATGCTTCCGCCCCATAGAAACTTATCTACATAACAAAACCACTCCCAAAGCAAACTATTGATATGCCTAGATTAATTTTTTATCAATGCTTCAAACATATATTGAGGCATGGATATGCTGTTACAGTTACACTATGAGGAATGAGAACCAACTACTCAGAGAAAAAAGGTAAAAATATAACACCTGGAATTTTAGATCCTAATAGTAACTGGCCTAGTTTTTTCTTTCCATCAACTTGGGACTAACAGGAATTTAACTCACTGCAGGCAACTAGAAATTTGAAAAATTTAGACAATTTTAGTTATTGATTACATCCTTATTTCTACAACTTATCAAGTTTTGATTGTCAAGTCTGCAACTATTTCCTTGATACCTTTTTAACATTTTCCCCTTTACTATAAAGTGGTCCTTTACAAAGCAAGTTTCAAGTAAGTATTATTTCAAGAATTTCAAATCTTCAGTTACCTTATGAATTCCTTGAGTTTCATTGTTGTATCTTGTTTTCCACTGTCTTGATTTTTATTTGGATGCAGGCCTTAGTTCAAGCGCTATTATGGTCCAAAAAATAGAAGAATTTTCCTTACTATGGTTTATACAAACTTGATTATACCTATTATTTACCTACTTATTATTTAATACATCATCAGCCTCACTAGTGAGCCAATGCGTTGTTGGACGCTAGGACTATCAGAACCAAAATATTGCATTATGATGTTAAACGAAAACCTGCATCAATAAAGAATGATTTTGAGAATTTATATATTTCAAATACAGAACATAAATTCTTTACCCAAAAATCCTTGTGTTGTGATTAGACTGATCACGGTTTGCAAACATCGAAGTTAAAAGCTGTTATTGTGGCACTAATATGAGCCCAGTGCGTTACACAACCTGATTTGAGACACATGCACTCTCTCTTTCATAAAATGCTTCATATTTAACATATGAAATATATACTTGCTTTTTTCACTATAAAATGCTGCAAGACAACCACCACAAGCGATAACTGCGAGGCAAAGAGTTTTTCCAATCAAAATCAGCCAGCCAACAAAATTGATGTGTCTGAAAGTGATGTAGCAACCAAAGATGTCATCTGGCCATAGTAAGTGTATTGATCAAGAAACTATAGGAATTAAATCCATGTTAGGAGGGTCTCTATCCTCAAGAGGAGCACCCCATCTTTCAGTTTCGACCCTAAAATAAACCGCTATGGGCTACATAAGATTTTTATTGGATACATGCCTTAGTTCAAGCGCTATTATGGTCCACAAAAGACACAATTTTTCCTTGCTATGGTTTTTATGAACTTGACTATACCTACTATTTACCATCGGTCCATGCGCTGTGCTCATACCATCCAATTTATTATATTTGCATCAAAACATTTATTGAAGGTTATGTAAATTTATTGACCATTCAAAGCTAGCTATTGTCCTCATTGAACATGTGCGTAAGTCAAAAGGAAAAATAAAAAAGAAATTATGAATGCCCAAGGCATTATGTACCTTGTTTCTACCCATCATATGCTTCATGTGGTTGAACCTTTTCATTTGTTGTGAAGATATTGATTTTGCTGGTTCGTTGAACCACTGTTAATAATAATGTTTACCATTTAAAAATTTATTAATTTATGGATACTGACATTTTTCTGGATATGTGTCTGCTTTGCTATGTTCCTGTTCTATCATATTTTGAATACTCTAAGATTTGTATCCTACACTTGTTCATCTTTTATTTACCATGTTGATGCTCAGAACACTGGTAAGAATAGGGAACACACTTTTGTGTGTTAAGGAGAAAGAATTAAAAGATGGATATTTATATGATCTAGTATTTCCCTTGTTCAAATGGGTATCCAGGTAATAGTGAGGCATATATTGCATCAGATACTTCAAAGGTCCTGAACTTCCTCTTGATCTTCAAGATTATTATTATTCTCTGGATATGTGGAGTCTTGGTTGTAGGTTTGCTAGAATGGTAAGCAACAAAACATTGTTAAGAGAACATATTAATTATTCATGCAAATGATTTGCATTGTTAAGATAACACATTAATTATTAATACAAATGCTTTGCATGAGTAACTTGCCCTATTTTTTTCTTATGAATTTTTACTGTTTTATATATTTTTGCAAATATTTCAGAAGGAGACATTTTTTATGGGCACGATAACCATGATTAATTAGTTAATATAGCAAGGTGAGCATTATATACCAAAGCAATGTGTGTATCTTTTGAATGGATTTCATTCTCCTCCTTTCATTAGTCTTACATGTTCTCCACACATGTTGTGGAGAATCTTAGGGATAATTTCTAGGTCCACAATGTGAATTGCATAGATATGTATTTTCAGTGTCCATTGGTATGATTCCTTGGATTTAAGTTAATCCTTATTTACTTTTATACCTGTTAGCCACCTATAAAATTTGTTATAGCAAAAGGTGGCTAAAACTTTTTGGAGCTTTCAAGGAACAAATTTTATTGCTAAAAAGTGTTGGCTCTTGAAGACTCTTGAAGGCCTCATGCCTCTGTCCAAATCTTCACTGCTGTTCCCTATTTTCTATACTCGTAATTTTTGTTGTTTCCATAAGTGAAACTACTGCTGCAAAATCATCATTTTTCCCCTTCCTCCACTCAAAACTAACCTTCATTTTTCTCCCCTTTTTTTCCATAAAACGCCTCTATTTTTCATGATTCCTCTTCTTCCATTCATGAAAATCATTTTTACAAGGTTAAGAACTCACTTTTTAACCTTACCGAAGCCCTCAAATTCCTTTGAAAACCATTGAAAATCTATAAAAAACCCATTTTTGTATAAAGACTTAAGCCCCTTGGGCTAAGCCTAAACCACTTCCCCTCCATGTGCCCGCACCCTAGAACCAGGTGCTAAAGCCTATCGGCGCCTATCGCATCGGAATAATACGCAACGCGCAATTCTTTTTGCCTCACAAGTTTTCCGATGCGATTGGCCCTCTGTTCCATAACCCTCGATCATATTGTTTCTCCATACAACCTGTGGGCCCACAATCAGGCGCTAAATCATTGTGAAAATCCATCTCCGATCCATTTTTTCCTTTGTATATCAAAAAACCCACTTATCCAAAGTTTCGGTCTAATGCGCCCATACAACGATTTTTAAAATGAAAAATGGTTAGATTAAAAAGACTTGAAGCGCAATCGCATCGGAGAAATTCATAATGGGTTGATTGTAAAGACCCGCATCAAACTTTCCGATGCGATTGGGTCACATATATATAAACTCCACCCCCCCTCCGCTTCACTCCATATAACCTATGCCCGAGAGTTTAAGTCCCGAGGTGCCAATCACAAAATTCCAATGGGTAGATTGAAAAGCCCGAGCCCGAGGCTCCGATTGCGATTATCCCTTTGTTATATATGCCCCGGGCCCATCATGTTCCATATAACTAAAGGCCCTATAGACGGGTGCCAGCCATTTCATACATATATATTCTGCCACCAAAACCTTTGTTTTAGTAGATTTTTGGGTTTTTCATATATCATAAGGGTTTCCGCCGGTGCATAAGTTGAAACGATATTGACCGTTGATCATAAGCCGATCAAACGTCCCGCGCAACATCGCATCGCAACATTTTCATTGAGCGCACTTAACATATTGCCTCCTCCGATTAACATCTCCCGATCCTTTCCCTGCCGTCGATCAGAACTGCAGATCGACGACCCATAACTAATCGCTCCATCGCACTCCGAAGTTTATTACCCCGCCGATTGCGACCTCCCGATGCATTTTTCACCGTCGATCTGATCTGTAGATCGACAGTCTTCTTCTAATCGCATCGGAGTTTTCCATTGGATGCACCTAATTGCTTTACTTTGCCCCCCTCCGATCGCCAATTCCCGATTCACCCTCCGCTGTTGATCTGATTCCCAGATCAACGGTCATCGCTCAATCGCATCGCAAGTGTTTTCCGAGCGCATTAACATGATTCCTCCATCGATTGCGATCCTCCGACTGGATCTTGACCATCCACGTGCCCAGATCGGACGGTCCCAGATCCTTCCTGTATTATTTCATCGCCCTCCGCCTTCCACCAAAGGGTTTTCAAAACCAATCACCACTATTGATCATTGCGCGATCGACGGTTCCGTCTTATTTTTCCCTCTGTTTAAAGTTGGGTCTAAAACACAGCATAGTGGCTTCCAGAAAGATTCATACTAGAGCCTATCCTGACCTTGATCCACCTGAAATAGTTGGTAACCCAGAAAGTATCCTTAGGAAGTCTCCTAAGATTAAATTATCAATTGTTTTAAGATCACCATTGAGAGCTAGTTCAGTTCCTGAAAATATTATAGCTCTACAACAATCACAAGATGACTTAGTAAATCCATTTAGAACTAGGTCATTTGATGATATAATTCAGCTAGACTCTGAGTCTTCACTTTCATCCCCAGAGACAAGTGAACATCCTGGTAGTAGAGAAACAACACCTCCTGATTTGCATTTCCTTCACAATTTAGGTGTCTCTCATCTAAGATCAGCTCAGCAATCTACTGCTGTTCCATCCACATCCCTTCATCCTTCATTCACTGTCCAAACCACTCCACTTCAGCCCACTTTTCCTCTTGTTAATCCACATCTTGTAAATCCACCTACACCACATATCATGGCAGCATGGTATGCTCCCTTAGTCCTTCCTGTACCATTAATCAATCTTCCACAGGACTATCAGTCCAAAATTCCATTATATGATGCTAGTAATGCTACAACTGCATCACAACATGTGGATAAGATGAATGACTACTTTGATAGAAATGAAATTGATGATGATTCTGTCAAGCTTAGATTATTTACTCAGAGTCTGGGGGGAGAAGTAGGAAAATGGTTTAAAGGCTTAACCCCCCATAGTATCAATTATCTCCAAGCCTTCCATCAGAATTTCTTAAACAAATGGGAAGTGAAGAAGAATCCTCTCCAAGTCCTTTCTGATTTCAAGAACCTCCATAGAAACATTGGAGAAAGTGTGCAAGATTACTGCACTAGATTTAACAGTGTGTATAATGCCCTTTCCCCAAATCTAAAACCTCCACAAGGCTCAGGTTTAAACAAGTTTCCTGAAGGGTTTGACCCTGAAATGGCCTATCAGCTGAGAGAAAGATATTCTGCAACTCTTGAAGAGATGCAGAAAGGAGCTCTTGCTGTGGAAGTCAACTTGATAGATAAGAGAGCAAGAATGAAAAACGAGAAGAGAGTCTCTTTTAGAGAGGAAAACACACCTTCTACTTCAAACTCAAAGATGGAGAGAATGATGGAGGAGATGATGAAGAAAATGAGCATCCTTGAGAGAGCGCAAGCCAGTCAAAACCAAAGTGCTCCTCAAAACAGAAACCAGAACCAGAATCAGAATTTTAGAAGGAACCAACCTCCAAACAGACCAATGGATGAGGCACAGGTCAGCCTCCCAGAGAATACAATTGTTGAAGCACAGGTCAGCCTCCCAGAGAATGCAAGTCTGAAGTTCTTGATGCCTTCAAGAAGGCACCACCCCCAAGTGGAGCCACTGTTAGCCACCTATAAAATTTGTTATATAAAAAGGTGGCTAAAACTTTTTGGAGCCTTCAAGGAACAAATTTTGTTGCTAAAAAGTGTTGGCTCTTGAAGACTCTTGAAGGCCTCATGCCTCTGTCCAAATCTTCACTGTTGTTCCCTCTTTTATATACTCAGAATTTATGCTGTTTCCATAAGTGAAAATACTACTGCAAAATCATCATTTTTCCCCTTCCTCCACTCCAAACTAACCTTCATTTTTCTCCCCTTTTTCTCCATAAAACTCCTCTATTTTTCATGATTCCTCTTCCTCCATTCATGAAAATCATTTTTACAAGGTTGAGAACTCACTTTTTAACCTTACCCAAGCCCTCAAATTCCTTTGAAAACCATTGAAAATCTATAAAAAACCCATTTTTGTATAAAGGCTTAAGCCCCTTGGGCTAAGCCTAAAGCACTTCTCCTCCATGTTCCTGCACCCTAGAACCAGGTGCTAAAGCCTTTCAGCGCCTATCGCATCGGAACAATATGCAACGCACAAGTTTTTTTGCCTCACAAGTTTTCCAATGCGATTGGCCCTCTGTTCCATAACCCCCGATCATATTGTTTCTCCATACAACTCGTGGGCCCGCAATCGGGTGCTAAATCATTGTGAAAATCCATCTCCGATCCATTTTTTCCTTTGTATATCAAAAAACCCACTTATCCAAAGTTTCGGTCTAAGGCTTTATGCTAAGCACCTCAAGGAAGAATATTTTCTTTCCCTACTTGTTATCAGGGATCTAATAAGCCCATTCTATCAGAATCTCAGTGTACAAGAGTGATTCGAATTTATGTAGGAATGTAAAATAATACACATATAACCATAAATACAAATATGCAGCGAAAATAAAACTTCATTTTATTAATATCAAATAACTGAAATTTGTTTACAGACATAATGGAAATAAACTAGATAAGGCATTGGTAGCTTATCTTTGAGAAGAGATGTGGCAGCTACAGGCCTCTTAACTCTGTGTTACAATGAGGTTCGAAGGCCTATATATTATTTAGAAATAATGGAAAACCCTAAACATCCAAAAACCTAACCCTAGGAGATGAAACGCCAGAATATGGGCCCTGTCGGGGTAAATTGGTATATCAATTTCCCAGGGTCGTAACTTTGGCATACTATCTTCGTTTGATGCAAATGATACATTGTTAAAAACATCTATCTGAGGACTACAATTGCTAGCAATGAATATCAAGTTTGGAACATACTCATATTCGCCGAAGGTTTGATGCCAAAAAATGTCGTTCAGGGCCTCAAAATGACTTCGGAAGTTTAGGACCCAGAAAACTGCCAAAAATATTAAATTGTTCTACAATTAAGGAAACTGAAAATTGAAAAATTGAAAGAAACAATGGTGGGGTCCCAAGTGGAATAGCGGGTGGCCACCAATATCCACCTGGATCAAAGAGAGTAGTTTAATGAGAGGATACTTCTCCCTTGGATTAGGAGAGTTCTTCCTAAATATTGGTTGGTGTAATCTCCCAATAGTGAGATGCAAATATAGAAACATACCTTCTATAAAATAAATCACTGCAATAGATATCCAACATCTACATTACTTTGGGAGATCCATTTTTTATTATGTGATTTCGGATATTTAAATTGAAGTGCCCGATGAAAACTTTGACACATATGATTTTAAGAATTTGTACTACTATGTAACAGATTACCTTTTTTTTGCAGTGGTGCACATATTTCTTGTTGTTATTGGAATAAAAAAAAATTGTTGAAATTGATTTAGTACACCACAGGGAAGGTCACATTAAAGAAAATTGTCTCCATATTTCACTATTATATCTATAGAATAATCACAGTGTATACAATTTTTCTTAGAATAATTCCTCTGGAAAGTCTTTGAAAGATTTGCAACAGATACAATATTTACAAGAATTTTTATTAATGTAAATTATAATGTATTCAAAAGTTAAATGTATTTACATATGTTATAACCACATCTATATATTATAATAGATATTTAAAAAAAAAAAGGTAAAAATATAACTACTTTGATATTGGGTAACTCTTTCAAACCAAACAGATCAACACTTCATGCTAATAATTTGATCAGTAGCAGGTGTGAGTTAGCAAGCCATAAGTTACAAAAGGTTTAAGAGAAAATAACGCAATATTATGTAGTTATTAATATTTTCTAATACTTATTATTTAAAAAAATATTTAAATTAGTTTAATTAAGATGGGATAGTTGCACTTTCTCTTCAACTTCCTTTGAGGTTAGTATCTCTTTAGCCTTGGGAGTTGGTCTTCATCATCAAGGATGGTTGGCCTTAGCTTGCACTGTCAGTTTTTTTAACACCCTTACCACCATGGTTTTTTTCAATAATAGGTTTCAACAATCTTAAAGAATTTTTCCCACTTGCATCACCAAATTGGGTGCACTTCACCTCCTCCAAAATATGGTCCTTCGGAAAAAAAATTCTCTTTTTCTTGACTTGTTACTCAAATTTTCCAATTTTTTTCTCTTTCCCTCTACCAAATCTCTAATTCTTCCATTTGTCCTTATGCTTCCATAGAACACTCGCTATGATAGTGTTTCTCTTCCTATGAAGAATGATGTGTGGGATAAGTAAAGGAGGAAGGTCATTCTTAGGAAACTCATTTTCTTCTTCCTCTCTCCTCTGCGTTGTAGGGGACCTATTTTCTTGTACGCTAAAACTCTCTATAACACGTAATGATAACAACCCAAAATTTCCCTATCTTTGTCACTAGCGGGGTTACACTAAGCATAACTAACCCTTTATCTAGAATCTCAAAAGACCACGTATCTTGGCACATCCAATAACCAAACTATGATAACTGAAGATATGAAGCAAAACATCCAAAGATAGAAGGAGGACTGTAGCAACCATGGACCTCACACACAATGTAACTATTGAACTCTACATATAGTAACCATAGACCTCTTATCCACTTATTTTTAATCAATTAATATATAGTATTATTAAAAATTAACATAATATCAAACATCTAATTAATGTATATAAACATAGTGATATTCATATATCTTGCTTAAAAATATTTTATGTATCTAAACATTTATTTTTTAATTATCTAAAATATTTTCTATAATTAAATGTAAATGCAAATAAATTTAGCGGGAGGTTTTAGATACACATTGATTAGGTGCTTTGTTAAAGCACTCCTTGATGTGAAGTCAATTAGACATGTAGAAGATATAGTCTTGCCAAAGTTACAAAAAAAAATTAAACTATATAAAATTATGGATATTATTATATTCATAATATTTAGCTTGACATACTAACAAAATCAAGAGTTAAAATGGATTATATGATTTATACATGTATGTATGATTGATTATATATATAAATTTTCTTTTTCTTTATGTATTTAATAGTTAGAATTCAAATTTAAAGGAATTTTTTTTTATGTATATCAAATATTTATATACAATATCAACTAACAAATTAAAAGTAAATAAACAATTATAATATTGTAAATTTATCTATATGTTTAAATCTTCAATACTTTTAAAACTTTTTTTTTTATTGTTCCTTTTTTTTTTCATTTAAATATTACTTCAAGATAATTTGAATATCAAAATTGTAAATATTTAATTAAACAAGAAAATTATAAAATAATTTTAAATCATAGAGCATGTATTATGGGATTTTTCTGAATACCTATATGTTAAAGTTTTAAGAAATTAAAGGTTGTTTTACAATTCCACTAGAAATTGTGTTTTTACAGGTAGTTTTTTAATATTGAAATTTCTAACTATATTTCAAAATTATTTTATCATGCTCATTATTAAAAAAATCATAAAAATAAGAAAGAAATTCTAAATGTCCAACAAATAGAGTTGAATAATATAATTTCAGATTTTGAAATTTTATTTTCATCATTGAAAAAGAGTCAATGTTATACATTTTAAATAATATTAAGATATTATTTAAAATAAATATTTTAATAATTTCAATAACAAAATATTTCAATTTATTGCACATAAACCAATTGCTAATTACATATTTAAATGATTGTTTTGGGAAAAAATAAACTTTTTATAGACCCAATTATATCATTCAACTTTTGACATTTACGTGGTATAATTATATTTTAGTGTATCACAATAAATTGTCTAATAATGTTACTTCATTAAAAGGTGGAGAAATATAACACTAAAGCACTTATATATTATATTTTGGTGTATCATAGTGAATGGCTGAATGGTGTTACTTCATTAAGAAGTGGAAAAATCTATCATCAAAGCACTTATTTATTATCTTTATTCCTAGAAGTTAAGTTAACTAGGTCAACTGAAATTAGCCTCTTTCATTTGTCATTAAAGTTCAAAAAATATTGTAATAGTAATAATAAAACTGATAGGCTTTAACTATTAGGTATTATGAGTAGCTTATTACGAAAGGTTATTATAAGTAATCATCTAAAATTTAATATTTAAAAACTTGTAATTTATTACAAGGCTTTATGCTAAGCACCTCAAGGAATAATATTTTCTTTCCCTACTTGTTATCAAGTGTATGAATTTAATTTCAATTATCTAATCTTTAAAATGGTTTAAAATTCTAAAAACTAAACTTTTTATAATGAAAATTCATTAAATCAAATAAAAGTAAAATTTTAAACAAATTCAATTATTATAGTGGAATATTCTCTTAAATCTAAGGAAAGCAATTTACATTTTTATTTTAACATAACACCTTAGTCTAACTACACTGCTTTTTCGCCCTGAAAATCATGGAAATTCTCGTAAGATTTTAAGAAAACCTAGCAGGAATTTTTGTAAATCCACTTTATAACTATCAAACTTTAATATTGAGGGTGCTTTAGAGCTTTTTGATGGTGTTGAATCCATTTCCACCATCAAAATCATGATTCAAATACTGTTAATGTAAGATTTCTTAAATTTTTATAGCTGAGATTCCAACGAATTTTGATGGTCCAGGCAATTCGTCTGTCTCCTTAGACAACTCCTAAAATAAATATTAAAGAAACTTCAATTTACTTTAAAAAAAATTAAATTATAATAATAAAATATTCCATTAAATGAGAAGAAAACAATTTTAGATCTTTTATTTTGAAATAAATAATGGACTAGCTCAGGGTTTCATTTTAAAATAAGTAAGCAACAAACTGTTATTTTTTAGTTTTTTTTGCATTTTCCAAATTCCCAACTGGCTTACCAAAATTAAAGCGATATAGATGACAATTACACTAGTACAGTTCACATAATTGAAACATAAAATTCAAAAGGAAAAATATTCATATATTAATAATGCTCCGGGTTTGATGAGAAGATGTGCTTAGTCAACAAGCCCAAAAGTTTACAAGTTCTCATTATCAATGAAACTATGATACCGACACTTGGAGAAAATTTGCTTTATAATTCTCTGTTTAAGAAGAATTCTCACCTTGACACTCTATGCATATGCTTTAAAACTGATTTTTTAACAACAGCAAATCTCCAAAATCCATTTCAATCATAGGATCCGATTAACAAAGTGCAAGATCAATTAATTCGCGTTTCCCATTGTTTACAATACCCATTCCATCATTTTAATTGCTGGAAAAACATATCTATTTTTAAACTGATATTTATAACAAAATTCCACTCCACCATTTCAAACGAATTTACCTACACTTGGCTCAGCCACCGTTGATGATATTTATATCTACAGTGATAATAACATTGACTTTCCAACAGTTCCTTTTGCGTTTACCACCGTAGATCGCGACCCTCCTTTACTTAATCCAATGGTGCAAATTCATTTTAGTTGCATCCGCTTCCTATTTGACTTGACTGTGGAATTGCCGCTCTGCTGAACCAGAGATTCAAACAATCTCGATCCATCACCAAGATTAGCACTAAGGTGAGATCGATCAACTATATACCTGAAAGCGCCATCGCCTAGTCAGTTTGGCTCGGGTTTGTATCCCATTAAAGAACACAATAATATGAAGAAATTCAAAGGACCTACCTGGATACAATTTAGCTCTTCTTCATTGGAATCTGATGCGGAAATGGTGACCACGGGCTTACCATGAAAATACACGAGCAACCACGAGAGATTTTCCCAGGCATAAGCATCCATGGGATGCGAATCAGAAACTGGTGTTTGGATACCCTTCATTGAAGCCTGGAAAGCATAAATCAATATGTGCTCCCCAGCGTTGTGATTGGTGGTGGGCAGGGTTCGTCGGAGAGACTTTTCTCGTCGAGAGAGCGGAGCTGAAGATATTGAGGGCAGACAATTTAAAATTCAAAATTTCAAATTTCAAATTCGCGGTTTTTCATTCAAATTTTACAATTCAAACTGCGTACATTATATTGTAGCAATACCATATGTTATATGCGGTGGAAACGGGCGAGAGCGCAAGAAATTCCTCATGCCATTGGGATACCATCCATGGTTCCTCATCGTATTCGGATGCAGGGGCATGGGCATCCATTAAACTTTCTGAACCCATACGTATGCGATAAAGACAAGTACCAGATGATAAGACAGGGCTTCAACAACCATGGGGTGCATGGCATGAGTTGGGTTGCCATGGTCATTGGTACTTAAGGGGCATTAATGGGTCAATAGCAGCTAAAATAAGGCTCGCCATCCGCCCATCAATGCACAGGACGTACCAATGCCATGCCATCGCCATGGAGCATGGTTATGCGAGCCATCTCTGCAAACGATTGTGAATTCGATAAGACGGTGTGGAAATTTGTGGAAATTCGGGACTCAAAAAATATGACAAAGTGGACGCAGATTACGAGGTGGCGGTCGCGTGCCCGGACGACCACAACTACCCGTCAGAGCAGTCAATGGTGCCGTCAATGGTCGTCGCTGGCTGGCCGATTCCACAAAAATTTAAAGGCGCCCTGAACTTTGACGTCGCATGATACTTTAAAATTTCACTTAGAGACCTTACAAATATAGTGCGTATTTTTATATGCGCATATGGCGACTGTGTTTTATCAATGCCGTAAACTGCAAGGAAACTGCTCACTAGATGCAACAAACCCACATCAATCCCGTGTCCAGTCGACACGATATCCTTCTAGATATGGGCTTCACACTTTAAGAAATTGCAGAAATAGCATTACTTCCCGTGAGTCTGGCGTGGGATTTTGGTAAAATTAACACATTAGTCTCATTTTTTCACGACTTTGTTGGATCTGATTTTGTCTCAAATATTGATTGGCTTCAAGGCATTCAACTTACAATACTGAAGACGGTGTGGCCTACCGACACAGACGGTCGTTGGCACGTTGTCTAGACCATCGAATCTGTCCAACTTTGATGTCGTTTCAAATCTTTTCTTTGGCCGTGTAGGTGATTACAGCAAAGCAGGTAACATCAAACCAGCTGGTAAAATTATGCAATATGAAGTGTAAAGTTTTACATTTTTCTTCATTGAAATTTATATTTAAATTATTTTGATCTATTCTGGAGTTGACAGTCTCTGGTTTTGCACGGAGGTAGAGGAGCACAAGAGGTTACGCGCGACTTTGGGAGTAGTCTGGCGCGGTTTTGTTTTGGCCAGAATTAAAAAAATTCGCCCACCCACCATCCCCATGTCATTAATGAGAAGAGTCAGCTAGAAGTTGGTGAAGAGTCACATCTCGGATACCAATTCAGATTTTGGCGGACCGAAACTGACAGTACATGACGCGTCGAACATCGGAGGAATGGTCGGCCAGAGCCGGAAGGTTTTCCAACCGGCAATGGAAGCTACGAAATTCCTCTACGTGGAAAAATTTGATTAGTGCAATGGGCGGTATGGTATTTCTCCTATTGGCTGGGGTGAACAGTGTTTGCTCACCCCAAGCCTGCAAAAAAATGCCTTCTGCGTAAAAATATTTTTATTTAGAGTTATATATATATGTCTAGAGAAATCAACAACAACATAAATATCGTACTCGCTAACAAGGGGTCGAATCCCCTGCCTACCACTATACCGCGGCTACCACTATACGTAGAAGGCAGAGACCCGCACGAACGCTTCAGGTTTTTGAGTTTTATGTGAAATATTATACAATGTAAAGAATCGTAATTTGCTATTATGTAGAATATTATACAATGAAAAGTATCGTAATTTTCTATATTAACGTTATAATGTATATAGTTGTAGTTCTTAGAATCCTTTAAATTATTTTTAATTTTTTGTAGTATTTTAATTCGAAGTTAGATAACTAACTTAAAAAAGAATGTTTCTGTTCAAGTAAAAACAAAAAATCTTCAAAACAATAACAAAGATAGCGAAGAGTAACATAATTGTTTACGAAGAGTAATATAATTGTTTACAAACACGAGAGAGTATGTGTTTAACATTTTCTGTAATATTTTCCAACTTTTTTTGGGAGAGAGTTATTACTTATTTTTTTAGGAGAGTTATTATTTTTAATCAGATAATCATATAAAAATTGAAAAATATTTGTGCTTTTTTTTATGAAGTAGAGAGTTATAAAGTTTTTATTAGAATTTTATCTTTATAATTATATAGTTCTAATTAATAATAAAAATAATAATAAGAATAATATTATAATAAATTTTTTAGGAAATCACATCAGAAATTTAACAAATTGAGTTATAGGAATTTTTTTGTTTGCGAAAAAAGAGTTATGATCTTAATCCATTAAGGTATGGTTATCATATACACTTGTTTATTTGAATTTAAAAAACATATGTTCTTAACTATTAAATTCACTCAATCTATACATAAAGAAGATGAAGTATCTTCAAAATGTCACCATTATATATATTTATGTCAAATACCCAGTAACTTATCTTATTTGAGATTAAATTCGATTTCATAATATGTAAAATTGGTTTAAATGAACTAAATGTTTTGGGAAATTTTTATCCTTTTGCTAGTAACACATTGCATTGAGCTTTCTTTTGTTTATTGTGTGTAGGTTGACGTTAGTCTAGCTTTCATTTCATAATATACAAAAAATGTTTAATGAATTACAATGTCTTTCAAAATTAGACTTATCATTCTGCTAATATCACATCATTTTATATTGATTTTTCTTATGTTTATTGGTGCAAGTTGAGAACCCATGCGGCAATGGAGCCTTTCATTATAGCTACACATATACAATTGAGTAGAATGCATCCAATGTATAAGTTACTAATACCTCGTTATCTTGATACAATGGACATCAATGCAGCCACCCATCAAAGCTTAATAAATGCTGGAGGAATTATAGAACAAAGCTTTACTCTAAGAAAATATTCCATGGAGATGTCATCTAAGTGTTTAGGCCTCGGAATTCGTTACCACAACATGGGGGAAAACCACCCGGTCCGGGCCTTAAAGCAATTCCTTTTCCATTTGGTGTGGTGGCTCCGACTGGGGATAGTGGGACTAATTTCCCAATAAGGATGATTTTAGGGTGTGTTTTGATTATACAACATGCAATGGAAAATGGTTCTAATCTATCACATGCATATATCTAAACTATCTATTCTACTATACACTTTGGGTGTTTCTTCCTTTATGCAATCTAAAGAGATATCTTTCAACTATTAGTAATGTAGATTATTTAACAGTTGAAAGAGATGAAAATTATGTAAGAATATTCTTTTAACAAAATAGTTTGATTAAAATAATTGTGAAAAAAATGTATCACATTCATATGTGTGATTATATATCAGATAAGAAATCACAGACAAATATTAGTACAGAAGTGCATGTAACATTCATCTATAATGACGTCTCAAATATATAATGCAAAAAAAATATGATTGTCAATCCAGAAAGTAAGACTTATACAAGTGAATAGAAGTACCATATGTATGAAGTTCTATTCATGTAAACTAACAGTAGATATCTGCTCCTCTTCACTTTAAAGCAATTTAAAGAATATAGTAGTGCAACATCAATTAAACAGCTTCAAATGTCAAAAGATAAGAGACTATGTTCCATTAATTCATCAAAGCATTCACAAACTTACAATAGTGCATTCTTTGAGAATGTTTTTGACAAATTTCTGGACCCTTCTCTGAATGCATGAGAGGGGTTTAAATACTAAGCTAACTACGTGTTAAAAATAGATTATTAAATAAAAATAGAGGAGGTTTCAAACAACCATCCTCGTAAGACTAACTTTAACTACAATATAGGAAAATAAAGTAACCATATGACTTATGAATTCTGATCTTTCTTTTGGATTTGATCCTGAAGTTGAAAAATATGTAGCATGAGCTTGAGCTGAGCTGGATGTGAAATATTTGATCTGACCTGTCCCTTGAATACCGCATTTGAGAGTGCTAGCTTCGATCTTTCTGTTGAATCCATTAAAGACTGCAGGGTCTTGTACCGATGATAAGGTTTGATCAAAAAATTCCAATAATTTTCATGATCAAACTTATTTACTTTTTTAATTGTTTCATCCTACATTTCTAACTTTTGTTTCTACTTTGTTTCCAATTGTTTGACTTCTGAGACCACTTCAAATGTGCACTCATTAATAATTTCTTCTTTCAACGGCTGTTCACATACAGATTCAGTAATTTCCTTTTTCAACCTTGATGCTTTCTTTGCCCTCTTTATCTATGCTTCCCAATCCTTAAATAAGATCTTCTTGTGGGATTTGTCTATTTGGGGTAGACCAGATTCCTTTCCCGAGTCTGATGCTTGCCATTGAATGTGTTCATTGATTTTCTTTTTGATCTTCTCACATTCAAGTTTCTAGATAGCTACTTGCTAGATCAATGTTTCACGTGAGTCACAATAAGAGCCAGTAATAGAAGATTGTTGGAAAAATAATTCTTTTTGTTTCTTTAGCTTAGGATTCACATCTAATACTTCCTTTATGAACTGATTTAACTATGGCTGCCTTTGTAATATGTTCATCGTTGCTTCCAATTGTGCTTTCTTCTTAGTGAGTTGAACTTGATGTTGTAAATTAAGACTTGCGAATTCCTTATGAAATTGGGACATATTCAATTCGGTTTGCTTGTTGGAGTTAGAATTTTCTTGAATCAAAATTCTCTCTAATTATTGTATTCTTTCTTCTCTTTGCTTCAGTAACATTTTAGCCTTAGTAGCTTTATCAATAGTGGTAGAAGAATATGCCCCTGCAAACTGTGATAGTTTGGTTAAATGTTTAGTAGGATCAGGTAGAGGATCTTTCCACAAAACATCAACAGATTCATTTGTAATGTCTGTGACTCTATTATCAATTCTTCTCCTTTTGATTCTCTTGACTACATCCTTATGACTAGGACTGTAGAAGACATCCAACGAAGGGATTTCCTCAACTTGTAACATTATCTGTTCTGTGGGATAAACTGGGATGATCTCTTGATCATGAGTTTCAAGAACTAGTTGTAGTGGAGTAACAATTTCCACTAACCTATGAGAATGTTCATGTGTCTGAAAATTAATAGCTTTATCAATATTTGGATTTGTTTTAGGAGTATTTATTGCTTTAGAAAATTCATCCCATTCACTATTCATATTCTTTGGTTAGGAATTTTTTGACTGATCAAGTGTATCTTTACCGTGTTGAACTTCTTCGGAAGTTGACTCTGTTGAATTTTTAGAATGATCCAAATTCTGAGATTGATGCTATGATTGTCCTGACTCATCTTCAGACATGTATTTCACTTCATTATCCAAGCTAATACTTGGAATAGTTCTCATGAAAACTTCAATAGTTAATAAATCCAGAGGAACCCTTTCTAGTATTTTACTTCTGTATGCTTGGAAGGCTTCCAAGTCATCTTGATTAGGTTCACTGGATGCAAAATTAAGTACATTTGAAAACTTTTCAATGACTTGAAAGAAATCATCAAATCTATTCATCTCTTTCACAAAAGGTTTTTCTTTGAGCTCTATGATTTAGTTTTTAATTACATCATTCAGATCATATGGCCGCTTTGGCATTACTGCCAAATTTAATAGATTAACTTTTGACACTTCCTTGTAGGCATGAACAATATCAAAAAGTGAAAAAGTACCACATTGTAAAGGAAAATTAGGCCAAACGGAATTCTTAGCATCTTTAAGCTATTTTGAAATACCATTTACAACAAGATGGTAGGCTATCTCTTGTGTAAGTAGCTTATTAGGAACATAATATGGCAAGACGTGAGGAGAAGCATAACTCCAAAATACTATGACATAAGTGAAACTATCCTCTGTGAACCATCTAGCAACAGACAAAATGTATGTACTAGCCTCTTTAGAAACCCTAGAGGATTTCTCATTGAATATCATCTAGTTCATAGGCAACATGACTCTATGTAAAACTTTGTAAAAATTTAAATGGAAGTTTGAATCCCAAAGAGCTCTGTGGTATATGTGGATTGGGGTAGGGTATTGGGCTATCCATTTCCATCCCATGGTAGGAAAACTAGAAGAAGAAAAAATTGCGTCCATGACATAGGAACTCATATAAAAGGGGGGCATTTCTCTAAATGAAACACTTATTTTATTCCTATACTCCATAATGTTTCTCACTAAATTATCAGATAGGATATGTTCCCAATTAAAAATTAAGGAATTGACTACTACGTCAATCAATGGGACCCAATATATAGAAAACCTAGTGGTATCAGGTTTTGCATATAATATAGATAACATATCGGCAACATAACAATAGGGGGGAGGAATTTGTGCTATCAGGTACGTATTGAGTTTATCTCTTTTAAGCTTTCCCTGGTCTTTCTTCCATTCCTTTATGAATTTCATTAGGTCTAGATGTTTTTATCTAAAGATTTGAAGAAAATATTTGTCATAATTCTGCTGCGAGACGGGTAAGTGGTACATTGTCCTCAAATATTCTGCCCTGAACAAACCGATATTCTCGCCCCTTTTAATCTTTGAATGTTCTATCTTCTATGTTTAAGTGGTCAATTACCCACTTAACCATATTTGTAGACAGGAGAATCTTTGGCCTTGCTACTACTTTATGGATGAATGAACATGCAACGTTCAAATAGGTCAGGTCTGAAGAAACAGACATGCCCGCTAAATTTTTTTTTACTATTACCCTTGGCTTTTCATCCTCGAAATGCTTATACATTGCTTCCCACGAAAAACTTCCACAATCCTTGTTGCAGGTGGTGTCTGAGAATAGGGGAGACATATCTGAGTTTTCGGTAGATGGTGCTTGGGAAATCTCTTTGCATTTCATGTTCATTTCTATTTCCCTAGCTCCGTTAAGTGGTTTCCTAATTTCAAGCGAACAGAGAAAACATTAAAAATATAGATAACAGAGAGGGAAAAATAATTGAAACAAATCTGACGTTCAATAATTTCAAAACACGCTCGAAGTAGATATGAATCTATCAAAAGCTTATTTATATTAAATGTAGCTAATCATCAATAATCATTTAAAATCAAATCTCTTACACCTTCACGTGAAGTATCTATCGATCAATTTAAGACATTGGATTGCACATTCAGTTTGATTTAACATGAGTCATTTCACATGCTCGAGTAATTAACTACCATTCATCACATATCGCAACTTATAACTTTTTTCATTTATGATGTTACCCATAAATCCCGCGAAACGCGATATGTGCAAATCGCACATCACAACTTCTATGTGGTAAATGATTTTGTTTTTAGTTAAGTCTTGCGAAATGTGAAGTTCGCATGTAAGAAGTCAAGCAGTTGCGCTTTATCGGACTTTGGAACTTTATGTTTATTTCTTTATTAGCTCATTGGTTCCGCATAATCGCAACTTTCACCACATTGCATATAAGTTTGATCGTTTAATGAGGCGCGATGCGATTTTGGTTTATAACAGTGATTGAATTTTTTGTAATAAAATTTTGATATGTCTTTGGAAAGATCTTAGCACATATCACAGCTCACATGACTTAGTGGATTTTAAGTCGTTTAAGTTTGTAAGCTATGAAAATTGCGATGCGTGCTAAGGAATGAAAGCGGAAAAACAAAAGAAACTTTATTTCCTAAATTTTTTTGACTTAAGCTAAAAAATAAATGAAATTAATTTCCTATTTTTTTTTAAAGGGTCCTCGTTTATTAAAATAAATGGGGGTTGTTGTATAGCACAACAATTGGCTATTCACTTAGGAGAACCAGCTATCTTTGACTAACTTTTTGAAATTTCAAAAATTTTTTGAAATAAAAATAGTTGCAGGACTGAATTTCAAACAAATAACATCTCACTAAGCAGAGAAATTTCTCTTGATTAAAATTCATAAGAATTTCTCTTCAAAAAAATAAGTATGAGAATCTATGCCAGTCTTTACTCAGTTCAAAAAAGATAATCCAGGTGGCTCTTACAGATCAACTTTATAAATATTTACTCTTTTATCACAGGTAGAGCCTCTAATCCAATAAGCAATTTAAGCTCTTGGGAGGGTTACCTTTTACCCAACAATGATTCACTGTCCCATCTAGTCTTTCTTATAATTTCCAAAAATAAATTCCATCTATATACACTTGATCTCTAAGTTTTAGTTTTTTTCTTTAGTGTATGTTTTATCTAGTAATTTGATCCTCAAACAATATATCAAGCTTACAAAATACAATTTTAGGCCAATTTACTTTAATTATTTAATGGACAGACTTCTTTTGAATATGCACATAACATGCATAAATTTTGAAACAACTATGTTGGCTTGTAAGGTTTATAATTCCAAACTAATAGAGGACCGGATTTTTTTTCTTATAAAACTTTTTCTTATTGTTAAGCTTACATAAGCATTAGATTTCATTTTAAAAACTTTTAGTTCACTACTGATATCTTTAATATGCAAAGAGGTTAATCTGCAACTAATGTTAGTTTATGCTCTCATGTATGAGATTAAGGCTTGATCTTACTAAAAAGAACATGACCAAAGTGGAGGTATCCTTGGCCATAGCCACTAGGGATGTTTGATTTCCTGCATATACTATCTAGGTTAAAACCATCCTTAATAAGAAAGCCCATCTCATTGGTCCAAAACTTATTTTTCTTGGATATAAACAAACAAGTTAATGGCTAAAACTAATAATTTTTCTCATGAAAAGAGTTTTCCCATTACAAACCATCAATATATCATTTTAAGTGATATTTTTTTCCTAAATAATAAAAACAATTAACTTGCATTAATAAATAGATAAAAATAACACTCTTCACTTTCTTAACCATAAATAAAAAAAGAAAACAAAATTAATAATTTTATTATAAAATAAATCCACATAAATCAATAAATAATAAAGAATAAAGAATAACACCACCACCATTAACCATTATTATGAAAAACCATATCTACAATATTTATAAAATACAAAATTAAAAACATTTTTTAAATACAAATGATAAAATATCATTGAAGGTATATTCAAAGTTCAATATGAATATTTTATCACGATAATATTTACCTTACTTTCAAAGACAAATCACGAGGGCACACATTACATTTGGAAATATGGGGATGGTAGTTGAGTGTGTGCCAAATTAACCTCAGCCAGTAAGGCGCTGTACGTCTGTTGAGTGGTCGTTAATTTTTTTTTGCTTAATCTTAAGCTCACCCGAATATAATGTTGAGGACCGTGTTTGGAAATCCAAACCCTTGACTGCGACATTCTAGGCTTTTCTCCATCGTTTTTCACATCTTGTCTCCACACATGTTCTTGTAAAAGATAAGGGCTGTGACGACATGAACGCCACCTTTCAACTTCGTTACATAGAAATTATGGGTACACATGTCCTTGTAAAAGATAAGGGCTGTGACACGACTTGAACGCCACTTTTCAACTACGTTACATAGAAATTATGGGTATCTTTTTATTTGGCTGATATTGAAACTTTTGGGTAATTTTTTACTAGGGTGATAGGTATGTTTTATTATGGGATATGTATACTTATTTGATTTTGGAATATTTTTTTTAGAATTTTAATATAATTATTAATAATTATTAAGTGGATAATAAAGGTTTGATTTTTATGAAATATTATAGAATATTTATAATAGTATTTAAATTTTTATGTTAGTTATATTTTTCTAATATGTTTATTTCAAATTAATTAATTTAAGGAAATGTTATATCATATAGAACATGTGGTATTGATAAACCATGATATTGGCTCAATGTATTGTAATGAAATCTATCAATAAGTTAAGAATTTCTATTGTAAAGTGTTAAATTTTCATGATTAAAAAATTTGTTTAACTCATATATTAATTATTTTTATAATTAATAGTAATAATAATTTAAATAAAGTTAAAATTTAGTCAATTTTTATGAATTTTTTATGGCAATGTAAGATATGTAGTTGAGTAAATATTTTTATGTTTATCATAAACTAATGGCTATAGCTATAAATATTTACTAATTATTTAGTTTATATGACTATGCTAATCATATATTTGATTGAAGTTTTGATTGATTTCCATTGTAATTTTAAATGAGAGAAGAATTTATTTAATGTGGGATGTTATTATTAATTTTGTGAAGAATCTATATGATTAATTCCGTGATTAAGATTAATTTTAATTTTAAATAGGAGAAAGATCTATTTAATGTTGAATGTTATTATTAATTTTGTGAGGTATCTATTTAATGTTGGATTTTATGATTAACTATGAGAGAACCATGTCGTTTTTATAATTGGTTCTTTTCTCAATTCTTCTCTATAGAATTTAGATCTATTTTTAGAATTTAATGAAAACTCAAATTTACAAAAGTCAATTAATTTGGATTATAAAATTGGAGTTGTCTTTAGTGTGATTTTTTGATTTTCTAACTATTTCTGTTGGTTAAACTTGTTTTTTTACTATATGTATGGATTCAACACCCTAATAAATTTTTAAGGTACTTTGATTATGCAGTGGTTACCCATAAAACTTGTGATTTCAATAAATCCACCAAAAACACTTCCAAAAATTATAAAAAAAACAAAAAACAACTAAATAAAATTTGTTAATTTGTGCTGGTGAAAATTCTCCTCCATGGGGATTCCCGGATTGCAGGGTCATTCGGGAAAGCCTACGCTATCGAGAGGAGGTAAAACGTCGTATTCCTTATATTTATTAAAAAGGGTAAACAAAATGTGTTACCTCTATCCCACAGCCTACCCACGATATATAAATAGGCAGCAATGCCCAGTGGAAGAACCCAAAATTTCCACAAATTCTTTAAAAAGGTGTAAAAAACGTGTTAAATCTGTCCCACAGCCTACACACGATCTATAAATAGGAAGCAATGCCCACTGCAAGAACCCACAACTTTCACAAATTCTCTCCAAGGTTATTTTAACAGTACTGAAGTGGTGAGCGGCAACCAGGCCAACAAAGATAATGGATGCAAAGAGTCTATCAAGGAGTCCCGTGTCTACTTTGACCTATTTTGGTAGGCAGAGGCAAAACCCATCTGGCTTTTGCAATTTTTATGCTTGCTCCAGTAACCTGCCATGGAAAAACCACGTGCAATTCTCAGCTGGTTTTGTACATATGGTTTTGAAGGTGAGGAGAGCCCAATACAAAACCTTTGCCTTCAATATAGGAAAAGACGTCTCCACAGCAGAAACCTTTTCTAAAGAGGCCATAGAACAAATGATTCCTAGAGAAGTGATACTGCAAGAGGTATCAATTTTCAACGCTACTGATTACCGTGCAATTCTGGCCGATGAGGCATCAGAGTTGATAGGCAACAGAGTCTCCCTCCAGCTGGTGAGCAACAACTAGGTTGACCCAGGTAAATCAACTTTTGTATTTAATATTATTCCCCTCTATTTGGTTTCCATGATGTTTTATATGGTAGCTTCCTTTTTAGATTTCTATTGTTATAATCTGTGGACAAATGAATGTATGATGGCAGAAACGGGATTCGGAAAAAGATCTGGTGAAGTGTCTTATTTAGAGTGGAGTCCCTTCGATAGACCCATTGCTATGGACAGACACTACGAAATCACTTTCAAGTGGAACTCTAATCTAGGAGTTCTGGGAGCATTCTTGATAAAGAACATGCATTAACGGGAGTTCTTTCTGAAATATCTAACTCTTGATATCCCATAGTATCTGACAAACGCACCGTTTGTTCTAATTCGTTTTGGTATTTGTGTGGTGCCCATAGGTCATACAAATGCCCCAGTGCGTAGACTCACATAAACGCATCGGTGCGCAGTATCGCGCAAATGCACCGAGATTTATAATTTGTATTGGTATTTGTGCAGTGCCTATAGGTCGTAGAAATGCACTGATGTGTTGTAACATACAAACGCACTGGTGTACAGTAATTGACACACAACGCTGTTCATTTTATATTTTTTAGAAACATCGACCTGTGACAGTGCTATTATTGTGATTTTTAAAATTCATTATTCATTAAAAGTCGACACATCTTATAACAATATTCATATTAATTAATTTTTTATTAATGCATTTGAATGTGATGTTTGGATTAATTTTTTATATCATATCATAATTATTGTGATTTTTTTAAATTCATTATTCATCAAAAGACGACACATATCTTATAATAGTATTCATATGAATTAAATTTTTATTAGTGCATTTGAATGTGATGTTTGGATTAATTTGTTATATCATATCATCAAATTTCACATTTCTTCATTATAATATTTAATCATCCATAAATTTAATCAGTGGTGTTACATTTCACAACGACAATGGAGAATGCAATAGAATAAATTAAAACATAGATATATATATATATATATATATATATATATATAAGACAATATTTGTCATACAAAATGGGACAGTTATTGGTATCTCTTTGTCTTTCAATTGGGACAATATATCCATTACATTAAACAAAATGTCTGATTTCACAGACAAATATTTCAAAAAATACAACGGCTTTATTTGATATCCAAACATAGTGATCATCATTCTTCTCTTGAACTGCTGTCACTGCTAGATCTACTTCCATGACTTGGGTTATTTTCATGAATGTTTTGTTCACGGTGTTGATTGTTTTCTTCTTCTTCACCTTCCATCTACAAACATAAAAAAAATTGTAATGAGTGTATATACATTGGTGAGAATAATGAAAATTGCAATATTAAATAATATGCATCAATTTAAATAGAAAAGAAATGACATACCATAGGAACAATTGACTCATTAACTATACACATTCTTTCAAAACCATGTAGTATGCCATCTTTCAAGATTTCACCTGTTGGCACAGTTGCATACTATGTTTCCTACAAATTTTATACCCCATAACAAATCATATATTTAATATAAAATATTTTTTTGTTCTATTAATTATAGATGGAGCTAATTAAAACAAGATCGATAGATGCTTACAAATTCCACAATTAATTTCTGATATGCCAACATATACTCACAACCCATATTTATCCCAATGTCCATCAATTCGTCTGATTGTTCTTCTTTGTATGTTAGCACTTGTTTGAAGACATTCAATGATGATTTTCATTAACCTCCAGTACCACTCCAGATGAGCTAAGGAGAAATTCATTTTCATTTGCATGTTCTATTTTTTTTCTTTTCTTAGAACAACATTCATTTTCTGAGTTGTTGGTCCATGTAGAAAATTAAACAGATGTGAATTAATATATTGTTTGACACATGTTATCTAATAATTTGAAGTATATTATTTATGAAAATTAAAAAAATAAACTCATATTGGATCGATAGTATTTTTTCATTCACCTGATTCATCCTTTTGCAATTTTTCCATCAAGCTTTTACGCTCTTCTAGTCCTAGATCAGAAATAATATTATCGATATTCGTCATTTTGTGGCTCTGCATGATACACAGTAAACAATACATATTAGTTAAACTTACATATAGTTCAAAAATAATATTTTTTGTAAAGAATTTACAAAGAACTTGCGATTTTTCTTTTCTTGATGCGTTATCAATATTTTTATTACTTGATCTCTTGTCAGCCATTTATTTATCAATATGAAACCTGTACCATATCATTAATTAATAAATTTTATAAATAAATTGTTAACTTTTTAAGTAAAAAAAAAAATCTCAATAAATTGGTGCGCCATTCATGATGTACGCACCAACGTCGATGCGTAGAGGTCTTATAAACGCACCAAAAAAATAGTATAACCCGTCGTACGGTGCTCTATATAAACAAGGAGCACCAGTGCGTTACATGTTAACCACCTCACCGATTTACACAGACAAAATATTAAAAATCGTCCAGTGTTAGTTTTTATAGCATAAACGTCACGCACAAATAAGGGACCACCATACGGTACTCTCTATGAACTAGGAAACCCTATGCGGTGCCTTATATGTTACATGGTGCACTGATTAACACAATAAAAGAAAATTGTGAAACAGCATGAGCGTGGTGCACCGTAGTTAAATAGTGCACCGGTGCCATATTGTACATATGGCGCACTAATTAAAAAAAAATATTTGTTTTTTAATTTTTTATCACATAGTACTTTCATGGTGCGTTGGGATAATACAACGCACCAGTGCGCTAGGTTACGCAGGGCACACTAATAAAAAATAAATAAATAAATTCATGCAAGGGCCGACATGGATTGGGATCCGACTATGCAAGTTGTCTCGTGGTTTGGATGTCTTAGGCCTATATATAGCAATACAAAAACCATATAAATGTAAAATGTAAAGCCCTAATTTGGAATCACAGAAATAGGGAGAAGAAAGGGAGGAAACAAAAATAATGTAGGGTTTAGGGTAAAAATGGATTTTTTTTTTTTAATTTTGTTTCTGAAAATGAAAAAGAAATTGAAATTTTTTTCTTACAGCGTAAAAAAAATACAGAAAAAAGTAAAAAAAAACAATAAACTTTAATCACGAGATACTTCGAAATCTATGCTACAGGGTTTGAATCACTAGAGGTTTGGAATTCTGATTGTCTGAATACTTTTGTTCGAACGTATTTCATGGCTCCATAGTGCTCTCGTGCTCTGTTGCTCCAGGTATGTCTCCTGCAAATCTCTAGCTGAATTTTTTTGCAAAAATAGTGAAATAATGAAAAGTATTTAGTATTTAAATAATTATTTTATGAAATTAGATTTTCAAAAATATTTTGCTACCCATTTTTCAATTTACCTCTTTTTTTTCACTTAAATAAAATAGAGTTACACTTTTTTTATTTGCGGTTATTCGTCACAACTGCGTCTATTTATGTCATGGCACCGGTGCGTAGTAACGAAAACACACCTGTGCGGTGATATGTACATTAGCACCGATATCAAGAAGTCCATTTTTAAGGCACCTAAATTACTTTTAGGTGTGTGCACCAAAATTTATTGTTGATTTTGCTCAAATTCAGGGAGAAAATATCATAACGATCATAGTGATCATGAGAACCGAGAGTGATATGGTACATGTGTTATTTGATCATCAATATTTATACTTTTTAAGATGGGTTTTTCGAAACATTATAATATGTATTTTGAATCAAATGGTAATTTGCATTGTGTTAATGTTAAAATCAATATTTCATTTGATAATTTGTAATTATGTTGATCTCAAAAACAATGCTGCACTGTATAAAGTTTTTTTTTTATATGTAAGACCATAATAAAATACAATTACAATTACAATTTTAATTATAATTAGAATTACAATTACAATTACAATTACAATTTTACACTTTCATATACAATTACAATTACAATTTTACAATTTCACGTACAATTACAATTTTATAATTTTACATACAATTAAAATTACAATTACGTCAATTTTACAAGTTTACATATATACAATTACAATTAAAATTACAGTTAGAATCATTTCACAATAAATTAAATGTTAGAATTTCAATTAAAATTTTACAAATATTTTACATATAACAATTACAATTAAAATAACAATTAATACAAATACAATTACAATTTTAGAATTTTACATACAATTAGAATTACAAATATTACAATTTTACGGTATCATGATCATTTAATATTAAATTAATTAATAAACATCACGATCATAATAACCAACGTACAAACATCATATTTGACTAAAAAACACATTCAAATTCACTAACATCATCGTGATCATGATCATCTAAAAAAGCACAAATAGCATTATATAACATCATCACGACACAAACATCAAATATACATCTCATGTGAAATAACTGCTATCACATAGACATCTATCTGCAAGTTGCACATTAAATGAACATATCTAACATGACCTAACAATATACACATCATGATGGTCACCAACATGTAAATTAAGTACAACTGCAACATGAACATAAAATACATGGACCATATATATATATATATATATATATATATATATATATATATATAGATATAATGCTAAAAATATACAACTGTAATATAAATGTCATCTATCAGCTGGTGGTACATCATCAATAGCAGTACTAGTAGAGGCCAGCTCAGTCAATGGTGCAACCTCGACAAGTTGATTAGTCGATACATGCTAATTAGGATCAACTGTTGGTTGCTCATCGTGATGACTAGACATGGTCAATGGTCTAGCCTGCTCATGATCACCGTGATGACTGGACATGGTCGATGGTCCAGCCTGCTCTCCATGATTACTACTGCTCGATGCTAGTGGAGGCTTAACGATGATCATTCCCCTGATTGTGATCATCAAATGCTATGTCAATGCTGCTCGTGGATTTTCGATCATGTGTTGTGTCTCAACCACGCCTATAACGTGCAAGGGTCCTCCTCAGTCATGTAACTAAGGTCGTAGCTCCTACGACATGCGGCATTAGGTTTTACATGTCACGCGACATGCCTCTCCACATATGTGCCAACCTACCATCGGCCTGTATGTCTCTCATAGTAGCAGGCCTGACTCTCGCCTCAACAATCAATGCACAGAGTTGGTCACCCAACTCCATCCTCAATCTGCTATCAAGCCTACCGTGTCTAGCAAAAGGCAGTACCGGCGCACCAATAGGAGGAAGTCTCTCTGCACCAACCTCCTGATGATCCTCGGCATCTGGCATATGCTGATCGTCATCAGGATCCACACCTAGATCATGTGGTGGTGCTGGCATGTCCTCGCCATCAAAAGACCCAATGTCTACAAAATATATACAAGTACAAAACAATATTTAGACAATTTCATTACACAATTTAATAAAAGCAAGTTAAAGAACATATTAGAATAATTTTAAATAAAAGAGTAATATTACCTCTATCATCCAGTGGCTCATCATCTGTGAAGAGGATGTTGGCACACCCTCGCCAATCCAAACCAGCATAAGGACAGGGGACCATAATGAAGAGATGCTCGTCAACACTGGCTAGCAACTCAAGTGCATCATGTGATATCCTCACATAAAACTCAGTCTCGCCCCTCTTGGGCATCATCTGTCCCCACATGTGCATACATTCCTCCAACATCAGCCTACGAGGCTTCCGAAAAAAAGTACACCTTGTCTTTGGAAACCTCTCAAAAAATAAACAAAATATCTCTGAAGAAAAACGGAAGTTGACCCTCCCTTGTGCATGAGCATGACATCTATCTAAGGTTATATAGAACTGTCGCAAAAAAATGGCAGACCACCTGACAAGATTTGGCTCTTGTACTAAAGAATCAACATAATATAGAAGCGAGCAACTAATGCGTTGCCCGTCACTAGTGTTGTGTGAAATGGTTGAAATCAGAAGTCAGAGGCACCTCACCTCCTGACTAACAATGCACCAATAAGTAACTGAGCTCCGGAGACCTGAAAATCTGAAGGAGAAAGTATATTTGCGCTAATGTATCTCTGTGACTACACCAACTGACTCCCTGCTGCATAGCCAACTAGAACCTCTAGAAACGAGGAAAAATACACCCTTCTCCTCGATAGCTCTGTAATGAAATATATGTCCTCATCAATGGGCACGTACCACTGGTTAGGACCAACCTGGAAAGCCTGTCGGTGGGAATTCCACCTACAGATAAGATTGGAGTGTAAAACTCCGGTAAACTTTATAAGTATATATTATTATTTATAAAAGATGAGATGATTACAAGTGAGGATCACCAAGGCTTTAAATACGGCCTTATGGTGTCCCTTGGCAAAGAGGCATGATCGTTGATCATGCCCTTCCACATTAATAAACCTAAGATAACTATATCTAACTAATAACTAATAAAATATACATAACATTGCCCCTCTCTTAAATATTCTTTGTCCTCAAAGCATACGTAATGATGGACAATGTTGATGAATGCCTGGGTTTCTTGAGTGGCGGGCTCTTACTTCCCACATTTTAAAAATATCGTGGAGCATCTTCTCGAGTTCAATCTTTTGTTGATGTAAATAGTGACAAGATTTGATATTGACAGGGTCGGATCCTGTCTTGACTTCTATTGGATGTTTGATTTCCCTATTAGGAGACATTTTCACTGGCAGGTCTTGAAATACTTTTGCATGTCTCTGAACTATTCCTTGTACTACTGGTGATTCTTTATGGTTCCTTTTTAGATTTAGAGTTAAGTTACCAACAATTATTGTCCGATGCAACTTCTCGCTGTCATCAAATGCTTCCTTCTTAACAACCATATCTGCTTCATCACCGAAGGCCTCAACAGCTTCTGGCATTGTATCAATGGTTTTGGATGTGTGTGTCTCTTCACATTTTTCTTTCAAATCTAAGGATGAAACATTTTGCTGTTTATAAGCATCTTCATTTTCATGGTTTCTTTCATTTTCAATGACTATGTCTGTTGTTACATCTATTATAGCAGTCACGTTGAATTCTTTTTATGCCATTGGATTTTCATTTATATAAAAGTTCTCAATAACGTCTGTTGCTACATCACTGGCTTTATTAGTGGATTGAGTTACATTTGCTTCTCTTGGCTTCGCAGCTCTATAACTTTCATGGTTGATTTCAGAGTCTCTGCTTCTAGGTATTTCAACACTATAGTTTTCATGTGAGCTAATTTCCAATTCAACCTCATTTAATTGCTCTTTTCCAAACATGTTATATTCATAATTATGATCTGAATTAGTTGCATTGTTCAGTTGATTATGTTCAACATTCGGGAATATTGGTTCTTGTGTCTGACTTATCTTATCTATCTTATCATTTAACTTATCAAAAAAATTTGTCATCTTTTTCATTGCTTTTCAATGATTTTATGTGGCCTTGTGATGATTTAGCCACATTCTTTTTCTTTTCGATTTGTCGTATCATGAACCTTTTTTATATTGTTGGAGTTTCCTGCAACTGTACCTTCGAGACCGAATAATATTTTTCCAAAGTCATCTGAATTATTATTGACCTGTTTCTTGAGATGCAGCAATTGTTTCTGGAATGTGGCCATCGACATTGATGATGACATACTCCTCATACCCATTTTTAGGGCTTATCCGCTTTTCCTTAAAAGCTTTGTCCTCAAAGCTTTATTTTTTGACAAGTCTCTTCACTTAAGATTTACCTTTTTTGGCATATGTCATTCACCACTGGTACCTTCTCTCGTAATGTCGTATTTGAAAATAGGATTTTTTTTAATTAATTAATTAATTAATTAAATTAAAAAAAAATTACTAATTTTTATATAAAATTAATTTTAAATTAAAATTTATATAAAAATTGAATTTATTATATATTTAATATATAGCTATTTTAAATTGATATAATATATTTTATATTAAATTAGTTTATTAAACTATTTGAAAGTGTTATAATATGGCTTTTAAAAAAAAGTGATTTAAAATACGATTGAAGGGGGTTACGGTGGTTGAGTTAAGGTTGTGACGGTCAAGGTGTTTGACCACCCATGAATAAGGTGGAATGATCACGCAGGATCGTATGGAAGATGACAGTCGTCGTCGAGGCTGAGCCCGGAAGACGGTGAGAAGGTGGGTGGTAGCCGCAGCAGCAGGGGAGTGTGGACCAATGGGAGGGGCGGGAAGAATGACAGACGTCAGGGAGAAGGGTTGACAGGAGACGACGGTGGAAGACACGGGGTCAGGGACCGCGGGGAAGGTGGGAATAAGGGTGCCGGAGGTGCAGGGTTGGAAGGCGGAAGGAAGCCGTGGGGGGAGTAGGGGAGAGGTGGTAGCGAAAGGCGGAAGGAGGCTGGTAAGTGAAGGGGAGGGGGAGTGGGTTAGGGGGTAGCTGCAGGTGAGGGAGGGGAGGGGCGGAGTGTGGGAAGGTGTTTAATGGGAGAGCGAGGGGGGTGAGGTGAGCGACGACCGAGAGAGGGGGAGTGATGTGAGGGGATGGGGACCATTGTGCGAGGGTGAGGGAGTGAGGGCCGTAAGGCCGAGAGTGAAGGGAGATCGAGAGGGGAAGGGCGAGTGTTTGTGGTAAGGAGCGTAGTGTAGGCGGGTGAGGGAACTGTGCAAAGAGGAGGAGCGGAGGGTGTGGTGAGGAGGCCGTGGGCCGATAGGGAGAGGAGAGGGAGGTAGGCTGCGGGAGGGAAATGGACAGCGTGGGTTGGTGACAAGAGGGAGTTGGGAGTTGGGTACTTGTGTGATGGGGAGGGTCGAGAGTTGAGGGGGGTGGGGTTTTGAAGGCAAAAATCTGAAAAACTAAATTCTTCAGCAATTCTACACTTGGTTAAAGAAATTTCTGCAATTTCCTAATCTGATGATCACATAGATCCAGAAGAGCGATGGCTCCGATACCAATGGAGTGTAAAACTCTGGTAAACATTATAAGTATATATTATTATTGATAAAAGATGAGATGATTACAAGTGAGGATCACCAAGGCTTTAAATATAGCCTTATGGTGTCCCTTGGCGAAGAGGCATGATCGTTGATCATGCCCTTCCACATTAATAAATCTAAGATAACTATATCTAACTAATAATTAATAAAATATATATAACAAATATGTCTCAAAAACACAACATGGCCCTTTAGAGAAGTAGCCTCCTCATTGAACATGAGGACACCTACCTGCCATAGGAGCCCCTGAATAGCTGCTGTAATAGGGCGAGGGTACGCATCTCTCTCCGTCTCTCATGCCTCCCACGGGCGAACCATGTTATACTAGTCCGCTTGTTGTTGTTGTTGTTCCCCCTCTTCTCTCCTTTCACGTCTCTGAATGATTGACATATTAAATAATTTTTTTTTTATTAAATGAGACACGTATTTAGGAATATACATATATAATTTTTTTTGGAAAAAAAAAACAGTCGGTGTGCCATAAAAAAAGGCATGCACCGGTACCAGTGTGTCTTTTTCTTTCGCGCACAAGAGGCGGTGCACCATAAAATATGCAGCGCACCGGTGGCAATGCACCTAAAAATTTTCAACGCATCGTTGACTATGTACGGTGTCGGGAATGCGATGCACTAACTAAACTCTACCCCTCAGGGTGTATAGTTTGGTAAGTGCACCGACCTCCTGACATCATTACATAGTCAACGGTGCGGTCTTTTACCAGGCCGCACTATTGACCTTGTCGAAATGCGGAATGTGGTGCGCTGACAAAAATACCTGCTCCGGGGCAGATATTTAAGTCAACATAGCGCATTTCATTCCACATGGTGAACAGTGTGGCTCGGTAACTAACCGCACCGCATTTTTTTAAAAATTTAAAATAACACGGTGCGCCTTTCGGTACCGCCCCAAAACCGATGCGGATACGGTTAGCATCGGTTGCGGTGAAGCCTGTAAATTTCTAGGTAGCACCGCGAACCAGTGCGATCCGAACGGCTCGAGTGCACCGCGCGACAAATTTTTTTTTTTTCTTTTAAATGGTTAATTTTAAGGTAATTTTAAATTCTAATCCACTAAAAGGCTTAATTATGGAAAAACAAGAAAAATACCTATACATTTGGCGGTTGATGAGGCATATTGGCTGTAGAATTTGCAAAAGAAAATTTTCCAACCGTTTTGCAAAATTCAAGTTGGAGATTGGTGGGCAATACACAACAGCAATGAGTGTAATGGGAGCAATGGGAGCACCGATGTCAGGGTAGCTCAGGCAAGGATAAATTGCACTAGTGCTTGAGAGCTCTAGAGCACTGAGAAAAGTGAAAAATGCGGTTTTTCGGCCGTAATTTCTTTTTATTTAACCATGTTCCAGTGCGCAGAGTTTTATAGGCGCATCGGTGTGGTTTCTTAAGACCGCATCGGGCGATTACTGTTTTGGCGTGGGTTTATGACACACCAGTGCGGAATCTTTGTAAAGCACTGGTGCACTATAGTAATAAGATGTACCAGGCGGGTTTGTACGGAGCGCACAGTGTCCGGTGTGCCAATGTTTGGTGTGCACTGGTGCTTTCTCTTGTTGAACGCACCGGTGCGGTTTGTTAGCCCCCCTATAAATTTTTGGCAAGCAAATAGGGGACTAAGATATTTCTGAGCCTTCAAGGAATGCATTTCCCCTGAAAACACATCATCCTTGAAGCCTCCTTGTGCCTTATGTCCTCTAATAAATTCCCCTCTGCTGATTCCCATTATAAAGCCTCTCTGTTTGTGAAGAAATGCCCAAAGGCCCCCTTTTCCCTCTTATTTCATTCCCCCTAAGCCTTTGCCTTCTATCCCCTTTGTCTCCCCTTCTTTTTCCCCACTTACCTTTCATTTCCCCTCAAAATCCCCTTTAAATTCTTTCCCCTACCCTTTGTAGGCCATCTTCCCCTTTATTCCCTTATTACTTCCCTTCCTAACCTTCGTATCAATTTAAAGGGACAAATACCCACTTTCCTATCTTATTATAGGTCTTGGACCCCTCTTCCCCTCTTTTCCGACTTCAATCGCGTTATAAACCATTTTAATACAAAATATGCGTTTATAGCTTTCCCCCTAGGATACCTCGCTTGTTTGTTATAAACTTTATAAAGTTTATATCACATTGTATAACCGCCACCAATCGCAAGTTGCGCATCACGCTGTCATTGTCTATTGGATCCATCGCAAATATTTGCGATGCGACCATCACTCGATCGCATAACGCACCGTCGTATATCACATTTCCAATTTCGTTCGGCTCTATCGATCCATCGCAAATATTTGCGATGCGATCCGATCGCGTTGCAAATTCTCCACTGTCGACTCCCGTGCGAACCCAATCGTCATCGCATTCCCAACCATTTCCCCTTCCTCGATCGCAATCGCAAATTATAAGTATGCGATCCCCCCTCGTCCATCGTGACTGCGATTCCCCACCTAAACCTTGGCCAACCATTGGGTTTAAGATCCAATGGCTCGAAGCAAATCGTCACCCGCCTGCGGCTGGGTTCCTCCTCATCGCATGCCACTGCCTTCCCTTCACATTCCTTTGCATTTTGTTCGAAGTCCAAAGTCTAAGACTTTACACTGAAGTCTTATATTTCGCAGTTATTTTCGCCCACTGTCATATACCATTCCGCCACCATAATTACACAGTATGGATGCAGCAGTAAGTTTCCCACTGACAGAGGCAAGGAATTCAATGAGGGGCAGGTGTCCACACCAGCAAAATGTCTTCTTCCGAAGAAGGACGGATTGCCCCTGCCGTTTGATCATATGTCGTGTTCCAGAGGAGATCTCCGCTCAGAACACAGTCCAAGGAGATCTATGCATTTTTTGTTCAAGTATGGCGGACCATTCCGTTTTTCATTGCCATTTTGTTTATTCACCAAAGGTACTACAAAGTACAGCAAACCAGAATACATCTGAGGCGTACCCGGAATTAATGAAGCCTGACGAAGACCGTTCTTTTCTCAAAGGAGTGCCAAAGATTAAGGCTCAGAGTTTAAAACAGAATGGGCTTCGGCCCTCTCTTTCTTTTCTGAATTTAATGTTACATTTAGTGTTCTACCTACTTCCTCTGCTCTTTTTCAGCTATAAAAACTATGACGAAGTTGTTGTAAAGGTTGTTGATGAGTTATTAGAGAAATGCAAGCAGTTCCTCCTGAGATAAGAACTCTGTGTATATATGTAAGATAGGCTGAGTGAGATGTATTCAGACTAAATGTCCAAGCTATTGGCTATGTTGTACCTAATTGGTGTTGATATTTAATATGACAAGCACATTTCTTTGGATCCTGATCTAAAGCTGCGGTGATGTTTTTCTATCTCTGTGTTTATTTCCATTACATTTCATTTCTTCTGGCTCGCATCAGAAATTTGGCATAAGATTCACCCTTGATAGGTGCCTTATGTTGCTGCTCTCCCAGCCTTCTATGTTTTCTACTTATATGTGTATCTGAATGTTGATTTTAATTGATTTAACCAGCATAGTGGATGTTGTTGCCTACTAGCTGATGTATGGATTAATGGAATTTATGTTCAGATGTTCTTGTTAGGATTTAATTGAATGTGTTGAGAACATTGGGAGGTTTAGAGCTTTGCCCCTGCCTCACTAGGGTCTTTCCATTCCATTAAGCCTTTCTAAGTTCCCTTGTGCTGCCCCTGATTGTGTCCAAGCAGGTCTGGAGTTAAATGACCTCTGACCTGATCTATAGACATGATTGGATGGCTCTCCCCCTTCATTTTCAGTCTTTAATGTCCCACACCACTTTATCACTTTAGGATCTAAGGCTTTGGATGACTAGCCCAACTGAAAGCTTGCATGTTGATCAGCAAGTAAATCCTTTCCTGACTCCATTACCCAATGGACTTGGTATTCTCCGGATTATTTATCCTTTGCCTAAATTCATCCTTGCCCAGCCTTGTCTTATGCAGAACCCTTCTTTCTTGATTCCCAGCAACCAAACCCAAAATCAAATAAACAAACCCCGTGCCTATAACTAGCCTAATATCTTGACTTAGAGCTTCAAAGAAGTATATCTTTGACAATTATAGAGAGATCCCTCTCTAGACCTAGGAGGGCTAGATCCTAAGGTCTGAAAGAGGTTCTGATGTTGTCTCATCTTTTGGTCTTGCCAATCTGGCCAAAACATGGGAACACCAAGATAATGGCGACTCCACTAGGGAAGAGACCACTTTGCCTTTAGATTGGCTTCAATTGCTGATGGTGGACAACATCCTGCCTCAAACATGTCAAATTCATCCACCTGGCGACTCCACACTCCATAACTCTCAAAGACTCCACTGGAGGAAGAACCTGAAAGATGGCCAGACCTCATAGAAGGGTAGAGCATACGGGTTGGATTTGGTTTAAAGAATTCATTGTTTTTGTCTATCACTATGTTCTATCCTACTTCAAGCCAAATCAAGTGTACAAAGATGAGATCCACAACGAGTATAGGAAAGATCTCAAGCCTCAGCCTTCAGACCACAAGCAGACCTGTACTCCTGTGAACAACCTAGTGGAACAAGAAGCTCATGTTGTATCTTCCACCCTTAAAGAAGCCTCAAGCAACCATGAGCCCATTGTTACACCACCTACACCTACAAAGGTCATAGAAAGATATAAGCCTCTGGTTTTACCTCTTATCTTCCAACCCCTCCCTTTGGAACTTATAAACCGGCTGCCTCATTTTGATGGAGAAAATAAAGAGGCCACTGCTGAAGAACATGTTCAAAACCTTGAGGATTTACTTGAATTGTATGAAATAGAAGAAGACGATGTGTGCATTAGAATGTTTGCCTTGTCCTTACAAGGAAATGTTAAGAGTTGGTTCAAAGGCCTTCCGGAGGCAAGCATTTTCAGCTTTCATCAATTTTCTCAAGTTTTCCTGGACAAATGGGCAGCCCCAAAGAATTCTCTCCTCATCCTAAAAGAGTATCATAATTTGAGAAGGCAGCCAGGAGAGACAGTGCAAGAGTTTTCAGCCAGGTTCAATAAGGTATATGATGCAATACTTGCTGATATAAAACCTCCTTTGGGATGGGCTCTATTGCACTATCCAAGTTCTTTTGACCCCGAGGTGGAATTCCATATAAGAGAAAGAGAACCTTCGAGCCTGGAAGAAATGCAGAATATAGCAATCACTGTCAAATATAACGTAAAGTGCAGGGAGGAAAGATTAAAAGCTGCAAAGAAAGACCGAGCAGGGCAAATAGCGCAGTTCTCTTTAGAGAACAAGCTGGAAAGATTGATAGAGACTGTCTACACCCTGCTGAACATAAAAGAGGGAGAATATGAGGATGAAACCAGAAACGATCATTGGGAAAGACCTGCTCCTTGTCCTCAAGAAAGACAAGCCAGACAAATGCAAGACATGAGTTGCATGCAAAGCATGTCTGATGAACAAAATTTTGAATTCGAAGATGAGCTTGCAGTTTTTTGTGAAGAAATACTTGCCGAGAATCCTGAAGATTTGATGGGTGACATTGTTTATAGTTATGATTTATCTAATGATGATTTGTCTGATGATGATTTTTTTCAAAGGGAGACTGAGCTTGCAGGGCCATCATCAGTAGTTTCATGGAAAGAGGATCACGACCATCAAATTCAAGAAAATGAGGAGCCCATGCAGGCCATATATGATACTGATGGAGAAAGCGTTGAGAGCATGATAGCTGACGAAGATCCATTGAATCTTCTCTCTGTTTTATATCCAAACATCAGTTATGCTTGCCAAGAGGATGGAGGCCAGCAGCTCCTCAGCACTGAGGACAAGGAAGAAAAAGGTGAAGAAAATCTTGAGCGAAATGAATATCCTACACCTTATCCTGCAAGGATTAAGGTAATCAAAGAAGCCCCCGCTCAAGAATATATTAATTTTTTCACAGAATTCAGTCCGTTCCAGCAGAACCGGCCTGTGACACTAGAGGACAACACTATCGAATATAATGAGCCCTCTATCTCAGGCTGTGATGAAAATGAGAGAGATCTTCTTTCTCACAGACATCTTTGTCTTGGTCTAGCGGAAGAAGAGGTACTCCTGGTTGGTGCCCATATGTCGAATACTCCCTGCCAGGACAGAAAGGAGTGTGATTACAAAGGCCTCATCGCAGATGCAATGATTGAAGCTGCCCTGGATACATACAGCCTACCAGCCATGGCAGGCCTTAAAGAAGAAAGTTTATATCATGTGCTGATTGATCCTGTGGCAGAATACATGGAGGCCCTGATCGGCTCAACTCCTCAAGCATCAATCCTTTTCAAGAGCCAAATACATCAGAATTGGTCACCACTGCTGGTGGCCTCAGTTTTGAAAATTCACATGCAAAGCATCCTACGGTTGTCTCTGATGAGCAGTCAGTTCTTCTTCCCCTTTTTTTTACTGCTTGACTGGCTGCATTGGCATTATTGTATCACCTAGAGCATCAGAGATTCCCAGTTAGAATAGGGTAGGTAGGAAAGCTCAATAAAGCTCAGCTTGTGAGCCCGTAGTTATATGTTTTTAAGTTTATGTCTTAGAATGTAGAGAAGAAGTCTGCTAGACAGTTTAATCATAGCAGATAGTAGTCTAGGTAGGGAAGCTATGAGGCCTACAGTCTAATCTGGCCTCATGGAGTAATAAGGGTAGAAGTAGAGTAGGTTTGTTTTCCTGTTTGTAAATATTGATGATGTAAAGGGTCTGCAAGTCCAAATGCACCCAGAAGAAAATGTTAGGGCTTTAGTGTGGGTAGGTAGTTGTTTGGGAGAAATTGTACTGCGGATATGATGTCTTCATGATGTGTGGCAGCTGATCAAAGAAAGAAAGGAATGAGTCAAGCACCAGGCATCTGGCCTACACCAAAGATTTATTTTCTGAATTCTTGACTCCTTCAAGAAGAAGCCATCCCCATGTGGAGCCACTGTTAGCCCCCCTATAAAATTTTGGCAAGAAAATAGGGGACTAAGATATTTCTGAGCCTTCAAGGAATGCATTTCCCCTGAAAACACATCATCCTTGAAGCTTCCTTGTGCCTTATGTCCTCTGATAAATTCCCCTCTGTTGATTCCCATTATAAAGCCTCTCTGTTTGTGAAGAAATGCCCAAAGGCCCCCTTTTCCCTCTTATTTCGTCCCCCCTAAGCCTTTTCTTTCTATCCCCTTTGTCTCCCCTTCTTTTTCCCCACTTACCTTTCATTTCCCCTCAAAATCCCCTTTAAATTCTTTCCCCTACCCTTTGTAGGCCATCTTCCCCTTTTTTCCCTTATTACTTCCCTTCCTAACCTTCAGATCACTTTAAAGGGACAAATACCCACTTTCCTATCTTATTATAGGCCTTGGACCCCTCTTCCCCTCTTTTCCGACTTCAATCGCGTTATAAACCATTTTAATACAAAATATGTGTTTATAGCTTTCCCCCTTGCATACCTCGCTTGTTTGTTATAAACTTTATTATAAAGTTGATATCACATTGTATAACCGCCACCTATCGTAAGTCGCGCATCGCAGTTTCGTTCGCTTGTTCATTAGATCCATCGCAAATATTTGTGATGCGACCATCGCTCGATCGCATATCGCACCATCGCATTATCGCATTTCCACTTGTCCGTTCGATTGATCCATCGCAAATATTTGCGATGCGATCCGATCGCATCGCAAATTCTCCACCGTCGATTCCCGTGCGAACCCAACCGTCATCGCATTCCCAATCGTTTCCCCTTCCTCGATCGCAATCGCAAATTATAAGTATGCGTTCCCCCTCGTCCATTGCAATTGCGATTCCCCGACTAAACCTTGGCCAGCCGTGGGGTTTAGGATCCAACGGCTCGAAGCAAATCGCCATCCGCCTCCGACTGGGTTCCTCCTCATCGCATGTCACTGCCTTCCCTTCGCATTTCTTTGTATTTTGTTCGAAGTCCAAAGTCTAAGACTTTACACTGAAGTCTTATATTTCGCAGTTATTTTCGCCCACTGTCATATACCATTCCGCCACCATAATTACACAGTATGGATGCAGCAGTAAGTTTCCCACTGACAGAGGCAAGGAATTCAATGAGGGGCAGGTGTCCACACCAGCAAAATGTCTTCTTCCGAAGAAGGACGGATTGCCCCTGCCGTTTGATCATATGTCGTGTTCCAGAGGAGATCTCCGCTCAGAACACAGTCCAAGGAGATCTATGCATTTTTTGTTCAAGTATGGCGGACCATTCCGTTTTTCATTGCCATTTTGTTTATTCACCAAAGGTACTACAAAGTACAGCAAACCAGAATACATCTGAGGCGTACCCGGAATTAATGAAGCCTGACGAAGACCGTTCTTTTCTCAAAGGAGTGCCAAAGATTAAGGCTCAGAGTTTAAAACAGAATGGGCTTCGGCCCTCTCTTTCTTTTCTGAATTTAATGTTACATTTAGTGTTCTACCTACTTCCTCTGCTCTTTTTCAGCTATAAAAACTATGACGAAGTTGTTGTAAAGGTTGTTGATGAGTTATTAGAGAAATGCAAGCAGTTCCTCCTGAGATAAGAACTCTGTGTATATATGTAAGATAGGCTGAGTGAGATGTATTCAGACTAAATGTCCAAGCTATTGGCTATGTTGTACCTAATTGGTGTTGATATTTAATATGACAAGCACATTTCTTTGGATCCTGATCTAAAGCTGCGGTGATGTTTTTCTATCTCTGTGTTTATTTCCATTACATTTCATTTCTTCTGGCTCGCATCAGAAATTTGGCATAAGATTCACCCTTGATAGGTGCCTTATGTTTCTGCTCTCCCAGCCTTCTATGTTTTCTACTTATATGTGTATCTGAATGTTGATTTTAATTGATTTAACCAGCGTAGTGGATGTTGTTGCCTACTAGCTGATGTATGGATTAATGGAATTTATCTTCAGATGTTCTTATTAGGATTTAATTGAATGTGTTGAGAACATTGGGAGGTTTAGAGCTTTTCCCCTGCCTCACTAGGGTATTTCCATTCCATTAAGCCTTTCTAAGTTCCCTTGTGGTGCCCCTGATTGTGTCCAAGCAGGTCTGGAGTTAAATGACCTCTGACCTGATCTATAGACATGATTGGATGGATCTCCCCCTTCATTTTCAGTCTTTAATGTCCCACACCACTTTATCACTTTAGGATCTAAGGCTTTGGATGACTAGCCCAACTGAAAGCTTGCATGTTGATTAGCAAGTAAATCCTTTCCTGACTCCATTACCCAATGGACTTGGTATTCTCCGGATTATTTATCCTTTGCCTAAATTCATCCTTGCCCAGCCTTGTCTTATGCAGAACCCTTCTTTCTTGATTCCCAGCAACCAAACCCAAAATCAAATAAACAAACCCTGTGCCTATAACTAGCCTAATATCTTGACTTAGAGCTTCAAAGACGTATATCTTTGACTATTATAGAGAGATCCCTCTCTGGACCTAGGAGGGCTAGATCCTAAGGTCTGAAAGTGGTTCTGATGTTGTCTCATCTTTTGGTCTTGCCAATCTAGCCAAAACATGGGAACACCAACACGATTTAGGTTGATAAGCACACCGGACGAAAAACATCTGCAAAATCTCCGCCTGCCAACCTCCTCTAGTAACCTCCACTAGAAACAAATGTCTAGGGTGTTTTTATAAGGGTTTCCTCAAAAACATTCGCTAGAAGGTATTTTCTTTATAGTGGTATGAAAAAAAGAGAAAGGCCATCTATCTACTTTGGTTTAGCCAATCAACCTTTCTTTGCATAATTAAAAACAATCAACATGTAGCATGAAAAATATGGGCTCATAACATAGCTTTTAGACTATAGAGAACCAGAAAAAGTCTACATTTCATAACCATTGTAGATCCACAAAGAATAAATATTAATCCACTCTACAAGATTATAATGATGGAGGAGGTATATAATTAATACTAAATCATATGAATTATTTGACATATATTCATAATGGTCTGTATAGTCACACACATGTATGCATGTAACCTTCATATAGAAAATACACTAATATAAATATAGCTACATGTTAATAAAATTTGTTAAAAAATATATAACCAAAAATGAAGTTAGAAGTGCCATATAGTTAACAACGTCATTTTAGAAAGATAAGATAAACTAACAGTGTCTTTTAATTTAGAAAGATAAACTAAACATTCGAAGACTTCTTCTTTTTTATTATAAAAAACAAACCATAGGTAAACCACATAAGACTTATGACAATTCCATAAGGATGTTTATCTTTTATTCTAATAATTTTAACTTTTCTCTTCATTGCATGACTAAAAATATAATATTATATAATCTTAGGATGGTAGAAAATTTCAAATAACCACCTTATTTTTCAGTATATTGTAATTATTTTGACAAATTAGTGTTTGAAATTAAGTAGTTTGTAATTTTTTGAAAAGAATTTATCTAAAAAATTTAAAATATAATTTTTTATTTTTCAATTGGTTAATGTATACATGAGATTTAGAATAGGCGTACTAATTTTGATGTTTAATTTGTTCCGAGACACCTTCGTTTGTAGGTATATACAGAGTGATATCTCTGTGTTCACACACCTCGCAGTTGTGAATGAAGGAAGGTAGGGCAAGTCGTCATTTGCGTTTGCGGTATAGTCAAGGAACTGACCATAACATTAAATATGGGTCACACGCAAACCTTCACCTTGTTAATGTGCTCGTAGATAGGAGCGATAGCAACAGCCTTGGATTCCCCCCTCAACCCATGCTGAAATCCGACATTAATTGCATGCAATCTAGGCAATATATAAATGCGTTTTCTTGAGTATCGAATTTTAAAGTTCATCATTTTCAACTAAATTGATGAGCCAGGACAAGCCGCAAAGAACTCCAAGTCGAGCAAGTTCACTTTCCTTCAAGTCTTAGCATAAGTCATGACATATTTAAGAAAGATTGGTGTAATTTTAAATAATATTTAATATCACTTCATGATGGTAAGTAGCTTCTTGACTTTGTCTTAGAGCCCACTATTATTTTATTTCATTAAAATGTTGTTATAATTAAATTTCAAAAATCTCGTGATGGGTATTAATTTTTTTAACCAGTGGGGAATCATCATCACTCACTTTTATTCATAATTAAGGATAACCAACCCTTTATCAGCCGTGTTATTATTAAATTATTAAATTTGCAATGTGATTATTATACATGTTTATGACATAGTATATTGTACTCACTTTGTCTTTTTTTTTCTTTTTTCTTTCCCTTTTTTTTCTTTTTTCGTTTGTTTTTTATTTTTAAACTTTTTTTTATATAATTTAATTCTATTTCTTACAGAAAAACAGATTATATCACAAAATCTCTACTATCTCTTTGGATTCAAAGACAAAGACTAGGGTGAATCATGGGTTTTATTTTTTGTTCTTTTTTTCTATGGATATCATTCCATCTTGCAGAACAATTTTTTACAACGAAGGCTAAAGTTGATTGCCCATTTTCTTGAGGGATTTCTATCGCTACCGGACCAACCAGATTTGACATGTCTTTCTCACCATCATACTTGGCTGGTTCAGGATTCCGATTTGGCCCACAAGATGTTGCATTATTTGTTTTTTTCTTTTTCTTCTCAGATCTAGTCTGCTTTTGATCCAAAAATTTCTTGGCACCTGACACTTTTGTTGGATATCTCCAGCCACAATTATTTCTCTTCTTCTCTTGTCACGTCAATAGTAACTTTTAGAAAGTGACACACAAGCTAAAGGTGCACAGGTTATTGTTAGGTTATACACTTGAGCACAATGTTTTCATAGTCCAAACGTTGGGAATACTCCTTCTATCCCCACTAGAGGAGAATTTTGTGTGGAAAACCTTTACTAAGGTCCACTTACACATAGATGTAGCCAAAACTTATGAAGCCCTTTGACAATATTTCACCATCTACCTTGATAAAGCAACCTATGTGATCTCCAATTTCATCTAAGTTTTATGGCCATATCCATTGAAGGGGCGAGTTTTGTGGCCTAACTGAAACAATAACTGAAAAGGAGTTCATGGTGAGCATATTGAACTCCGGAAACCATGGGTGTATTGAGGGACCCTCTTTGCTTCAAAACTAGAGACCCTGATCTAAAACCCTCTTTCAGGCTTCAAGATCTTTAAAGAAAGCTACAAAAAAACTTTTCAAACAAAATAAAAAATTAATATATTATGTTACTACTTTTGATGAACCCAATCCCGCAAACCAAGTGAACAGGACCAAAATCCATTAAAATGACATAATCTCCCAACTTTCAAAATATGTTGTTCATTTCTTATTAATGATTTCATTTACCAATAACATTCAGTTTTTTGAGGAATTTTCCACCACAAATTCTTGCCATGAAATCTCCTTGGAAGTCTAAGGACTTGGATGAAATCTCCTTGGAAGTCTAAGGACTTGGATTTGGCTTCAATGCTTCTTTATTTGACATGGTCCTGGTAGAGGAAGATGCCCTACTTCTCTTGGCATCTCCTTGTAGACTAACCATTAGGGAGATAGTGGCATCCTTTTTAGTGCCATATTATTTTAATCACTTTCCATATTCAATGACCTCCATTCATAAAGAGGTCTAATTTCTCCCACAAGAATACCTGCAATATGATGGGTGTTGTTAGGTATCGAACATACCGTGTCCACCTCTTTTACCTTGAGGCATAAATAATGACTAGATATGAGCCTAATAAAAATGGGAAAACTTTTAAGAAATATATCCCCATAACCTTGCTTAGTCTGATCTAAGCCATTAGTGAAATACAACTAATAATATCATTTAATGGTTTTGTCAAACATTTTGCAGGAATAACTCCCACTCACGCATTTTTCAAGCCTCGGGGTTGACCTGGGAACTGAGTCTAATTCGGGAGTTTTGTCATACAATTTGCTAACATTTCCCCACCGAGCGAGAAGAGATGAGTCATAAATGTTGCGAAGCATAATCGAACGAAAGAGTGCCCAGGACGGTCAAATCAATGTTGTCTCCCAAGAAAAATGGTCGAAGGGATAGCAATAACGCATCCCTTTCCCCATTCGAACCATTTCAGAGAATAACACTGGCGTGCACTTGCTTCCCAACTAACCCAAATTGCAAGGAGCTAAGCATGGGCTAGGCCCAAACAACGGTGAAGAGCATAGGCCATCACCATATCTCGACTGTGAGACCACTTGATAAATTACAGTGGAAGGGAATTCTTGCTTCAGAATATTGAGGCCACTTGTGTTCGATGCCAAAGAGGGATAAATGTATTTAAACTTCTATCTCATATCCTCCTCCTGTGTGAAATGCAGTGACAAGGCCTATTGCGACAATGTTCCCCAAAGATCTAGTTAAACCCAAAAACCCTAGCACTTTGTATAGGCTCCATCGCTCTATATTGTACTTACTCTGTCAAACTAGTTTTTGACTTTAATTACTTTGGAAAATTTTGAAAATAATTTATAAAGTTTATTGAAGTTTTTATAAATTTTGACTATTAACTTTAATATATTCAAAATTCCTTTTTTTACTTAATTTATATACAAGATGTGACTATTTTTACACACTTTTAAATATAATTGTTAGAAATAAAAATTATTTAAAAATAATAAAGATTAAACAAAAAAAATTTCTTTGAAATTTTTTTACAAAACTTAAACATTAAATTAAATATATTCCAAATAAAAAAATATCGTGTTTAGTTGATATACAAAGTATAACTACATTTATATACTTTAAAAAAAAATTGTCAGAAATAAAAATTGTTAAAAAAGTCATAGATAAAAAATTAAATTAAATTAAAAAATTAATAAATAGAAAGTGTCCTAACAATTAATTCCCTAATTAAATAGCATTGACATGTCATGAATTTTCACCCAGCAAAACGTCCTTAACTTCATTATCATCGTTTTTTTTTATTTGGAATAGGGTGTGCCAATTTTGATGTTCAATTCATTGACATGGGATATGCTATGTCTACATATTGAACACATCCTCGAACATGTTCTTCGTGTATTTGACACATAGGCACAACTTGCTTTGACATGTTATACATCTCTGGCACCAAAAAATTACTTAGGTTTGTTTTAAGCCCCGAATCTCATTTTCTGATTTTATTTATGAAATTGTATGTTGATTTAGATCTTGCACTAGTTATTAATGGTTTTGTCATGGGATTTACTTTTCTAACAATGATCCTTATTAATATGTTGAAGGTGTTTTGTTTAGGGAATGCTTCTCTCTATCGTTGTTTATCAAGTCCAATTATAGATAACCAATTACTTACAACTATTTTTCCTTATAACCCCATCAAATATGACGTACTATTATTAATTGAATCATTAATATGGATGTTGATGTGCTTCTTTCTACTCTCCGTAAACTAGGATTATGTTGACGGTGTTGGAAATTAGTCAACCAAGGGAGTCTCCCAAATGAAAACTACCAATAAAAATTCACATCTTTTGGCGTGGGATCCCCTCGGGAAATAAGGCTTGACTGCCAAATATGCACATGTACTTTCGAATGAACAAGTGAGTATGCCTTGTGTAATTTTAAACTACATAATATATCAAGTTTCTTCTACCAAAAGGGAGAGAAAAGTGGGCCTTTAAAAGAAAAATAATAGTACTATTTTAGTAAAGATACATGGGCATATACATATAAATGAATCGTTGATCAACTAGGGAAATAGTTCACATAGGAGACATAATTATTAAAGCACATACAACCCACCTTTAACAAGATAAGCACAAAAGCCACCGAAATAGTTCAATTTGCTTAGTACAAATGAAAACAACATACATCGCAAACATTCAAAGAATATTCTTACAATATTTAAGACATACACATGAAAATGTGATGCCTCAACAAGCTACGAAGTTAAGAAAAAGTTCAAAGATACATCAATATAGTGAACACGACTAGCTCTAATAGTGGAGCATTAGAGCAACTACTTTCTCCTCCAAAAGAGCTATTTTCCTATCTAATTCCGAGTAGGAGGAGCCAAGGTGAAAATTCCTTTGCATGATCTATGAGGGTGTATATATAACAAATGGGGTGACCATTCACCTTCCTTGTGACTCTTGGACTACCCACATGATTGCTTGAGTTCTCTATGACCTTCTGTCTCCTTCATGACTTTTCAAATTATATAGATGACTCTTACAATTCCACTTTACATTACATTTATCACATATTGAAAATTACATAATCCACAAATGATGTGGAAAATAATGGATTATTTTAATAACTAATCTAGAAAAATCAAAATCAAGACTACTTTTTGTTTTCTTTAGCATAACCCATAGTATTTGATGATAATGTTTCTAGAGTCCAACTAATTAATACACAATTAAAATCATTACATGAGGAATCCAACTTCCTCAAAAAATAATAATAAATAATAAAGTTACAAAAGTTTGGTGATTCTCCTACATCAGACTCCCAAAGAACAAAATATTCCTGGACTCTTGTCCATGAGATATTTAACCCTTTGTTGTAACTTCTCTTCGGCTGAATTTTTTCATGATGATTTAAATTTCTTCCAACATCCCAAGGTTCTCCATTAAACAAATAAAATCTATTTTTGTATGGACTTGGAAACTTAGCTCTCTCAATTCTTCTTGCTAATTCCTTTAGGAACTTCTTTGGAAGGACCTGAACCTATACAATTGAAACAATATTTCCTGCATATGAAACAAACTTGTCAGAATTAATTTGAAATTTTTTCTTTATGGTTCCCAGGGTACTTTCTTTATTAACCACTTCCATTTCCTATCCAAAATATTCTTCATTATGATTTTCTTCATTTGGAATTTGGAGTTTTTCACACATTAACTTCTCATTGGTTTTCAAAGTAGCCTTCTCCTTGACATTATTTTGATGTTCAATTATTAAAATATCTCCATTCATAACCAATTCTACGATGGATACTCTCGGATGATATCTATTTTATACCATAAACATTTCATTTATTATCGTATTCTCATATTCATTGAACATATCATGTTTTTCTAGAAACAAGTGATTTACCTCAATTACTGGTTCATATTCTTTGCATTCTGCTTCATCCTTTAAAAATTCTTTGTTATCCAAGATTAACATTTGATTACTGCTTACATCCTTTATTGATATAAGTGTATGTAATTTCCCATATTTCTCAAATTTTTAAGTGTTTTAGTTCCCATTATGTGTTACGTCCATATTGTATTGCCAAGGCCTTCCTAGCAGAATATGGCAGACGTCCATTGGCAAGACATCACACACAATTTCATCTTTATAACTTCCAATTTGAAATTCTACCTTACATTTCTCATTAAAAAATACTTGATGACCCTTTTGTAACCAAGAGACATTATAAGGTGTAAGATGTGGTTTCTTCTTTAAGCTTAACTTTTCTACCATTTCAATAGAGACTAGATTATTTGTGCTACCACTCTCAATCACAAGTTTGCAGCACTTACCTTTAGACTCACACGTAGTTCTAAACATAATCCTCCTTTGAGATGGTTCTTTGGTCCCTTTTAATGCTTGGATCAACACGCTTTTTAATAGAAAAAAATCAACTTCCTCGAGAGCATTTATGAATGCAACTAGATCTTCATCCTCCCCCTTTCCTTCTTCCATAGGAGCACCATGTTGGCTTCCTAATCTATGTTCATGACATTCCCAAGACATGTGTCCTAATTGTCCACAATTTAAACATTTGGGTTGATAATCCCTTCCTTAACCTCTCTCTCTTGAAAATGATATCCTCCATCTAAAATCACTTTCTCTTGGTGTTTGACTACTATAACTTCCTTCTTCTTCCTTTGGAGACCGAACTCCTTGTATGTTGGTTCTTCTTTATCCTTTATAGGACTTCTTCCTTTACTCCTCGGTTTTTGTTTCTGAGAAATCTTCTCTTCTGCGGTCAAAGATGCCTAATATGTGTCTTCCACATTTTTTAAATACAACAAGCTAATTTCATCTCGAATTTCAAACCTTAAACCAGTAATGTACCTTGCAATTTTTTCATCATTCTCTTCAACATGTCTAGCCCTAATGTTTAATTTTTTAAATTCCTCGGTGCATTCTTTAACAATCATGTTCCTTTGTTTAAGGTTATGTAAATTCTTAAAAATATTAATGCAATAATCCTTATGTAAAAATTTACCTTTAAGTTTCACTCTCATCCTGTCTGAATCTTTAATTTTTTCTTTTCCTTTCCTCCTTCGTTCATCTTGTACCCCGTCCCACCATAGGGTTGCATGTCCTTTAAGTCTAGTCACTACATAATTGACTTGGTTATCCTTGTCAACAACCTCATAATCAAAGTATTTATCTAATGCATGTATCTAATCCTTCAACTCATCAGCATTCAAGTTGCCTTCATATAATGGTACTTCCATTTTTGGCCTGGCAGACATCTCGATGAACATATTCAACATTTTCTCCTCTGGTGTCTCATCTACTTGTTCCTCACTAGAAGCCTCTTCTTCAACATCACTGACATCTCCCATGTCAGCTCCTCTTTTTTGTGCATCTTCCATGGCTACCATCCTCTTATAAAGTCTTTGCAATTCTACTTGCAATAACATAGTTGTGGTAAGCCTGTCTGCCCGTGATCCTCGAGCTTTCCCTCTTATTGCTCCTCTTTGATCTTCCATAACTATTGTTGCTACTCTGATACCAAAAATGATGGAAGTTGCAACTTCCTACAAATTCTAATCCACAAATTAAAAAACCCACAAAACAATTTCACTCAAAACTGAGATATAATTCCTTAAATATCAAAATATTTACATTATAAAATTGGTGTGAGTGTCGTTGGCCATTGAACATAAAAAACATTTCTTGGAATATTCATCAAAGCAATAGGTACGTTTTCTATACATCCATTTACAATACTCCACCAAAAACCGAAATAATATCGTATCTTGAGAAAATATATTACATCAAGATAGCTTTTCCTTCCATGAATCAAGAGAGGATTCATAACGGAAATAATTAGCTTTCTACTCCTCTTACACTCATACTTCCAATCCTTCTTTAGTTCTCTACATACTTACTAATTTATAAAAATAATTCTAAATCTAAAATAGGATCAAGATCCATAATAAGTGGATAAGACCCATTATTTTAGTAACTAATCTGGAAAAATCAAAACCAAGACTGCTTTTTTTTTTCTTTTTTTCTTTGTCTCTAGCCTAATCCATAATATTTGATGATAATTTTTCTAGAGTCCAACTAATTATTACAAAATTAAAATCATTACTTGAAGAATCCAAATTCCTTAAAAAATAATAATATGTAAGAAAGTTTATAAAAGTTTTTCGATGCTCTTGCATCATTTTCTCACTAGCCAGACCCCAACCACCAATGGTCCCAACTTACCAAGTACCAACTAACTAGTGGGTCAAATCCTCTAAGGATGACCATTTTACAATAATTAACTACATATCACTTACCTATTGGTCCTCATTCAAAAAGGATGCCCATGTATATTAACTAAATAACTACCACACAACATAAAGTAGAGAAGTCAGGGTTAGACCCTAAGAGAATGATAGCCTTAAACAATATTTTTTAGGATCTTTAACTCAAGTGGTAGCCACTTAATACATTGACCTTAAAGGTGATTTTTATACTACCCTTTTTTCTTTGACTATGAGTTTCTCAAATATTTTCAGTTACTTATTATACATGAGATCGGGATTGAGTTTTTTTGTTAATACTAGAAGATGACTCATCTCCACATCATGAAGCACATCCACAAGTGATGATGTAGTTGGAGTTTGAATAAAATCTTCTTAACTGATAAGATTTTGTCAAAGTGGTTTGTTGAGTCTATTATTCCTTAAATCTCTAAGGATATTATTGTGCATTGACCCAAGAGTGATGAAGAGTAATGAAGAAATTATCTTTAAGGATACTCTAAATAGAATTACCGATCTATCATCAATCCTAATTCTCTTATATTATATGTATCTGATGGTGACCCCAAATCTAATTAAGCTTTATTGCATGCAAATGATTGTATTTCTTTCATCATGAATATAATAGTACAATAGTTATAAGTACAATATCTTCATTAGAATCTCTCTATATATCTAGTTTGTACCCCATATTCCAAGTATTTCTTCTAATGTATAAGATATTTTTGCATCTTGGAAAATAGCTTCTTAGTCTTACTAAAAAACTATTAGAACATTAAACTAATCTTTATTTAGATATTCCTCCATTAAAGAGCTTCTATGCTTACGGTTTACATGTATACTATGCCCTCATAAATCAATTTTATAATTTTCTCTCTTATTTTAGTGCCACTCTTCCTTCCCTTAGTTTCCATTTTTTGTAATTTTTTTAAAAAATTGCCAATACATCTTTTCTCTAGAAAAAATTTCTTTTTCTTAGTTTCAAATTTTTAACTTTATTTATATATTTTTTGTTTTTAATTTACTTATTTACCATTTAAAAAGTCTTTATCATTCCAAAATATCTTATCCTTTCACTTCACTCTTTCTTCCTTCAAAACTTATTTAACTTGTATCCTTACATTTTTTTAATTTATGAGTTTGTTTAAATTTAGAAATTTATTTATATCAAAATTTTAATGTACTTTTTAACTATTTAAAAGTCTTTATCATTTCAAAATATCTGTAACAACCAACTAATCAAATATTTACTTACCATAAAAAAATTATTTACACAGACCTTACAACTTGAAACTAAGACATAGCATTATCCATAATATGCAATCAATCAACACGTAACATTGGATATGGTGATAACCTACCTGTACTTGCATCGCAAATCTGTCACTATAGGATTTATGTTTGAGTGCTATGATGTCAGTGCTGATTACCATAATTTATAACAGGTACTCGTTACAATTATTATGGTGGAATTTGGCATTATTGTGATTATACTCCTTTTCAAACCTTTGAGCTCATTACCTATGGATTTGTCAACACTTTTTTTATTTCGGGAATCCGACTGATTAATGTTTTTAGCTCTCGATTCGTCGCCTCACCTTCAACCACCTCCTACGTTGATCGATTTAATCGATCGTGTATCTACAAAGTTGCTAATAATGACCTTGGCGATTAACTTGTTTTCCGTTCATTTATTTTTAAATAGATGTTTATAGAGCGTCTATAAAGTTAAAGGTTTGGAGGATGCAGTAGAAACAATCTGCTATAGTAGCCTGATGAAATGGCACTACGAACAATGTCACTAAGCGATAAGCGCCTTGGCAATTTCGTGGAAAGTTGTTGGGTCTTTTCTTTTAAAATGTCGCCCTGTTCTTCTTGAATACCTTCAGTTGTCCTGATTCGATTTTGGTGCAAATAATGTTCTTATTAAGTTGAAAATTCTTAATCTTGTTGGTGGATGCCAGGCGTTTATAGAGTTTTCTTCTGTCGTGTTCTAAATGTAACAACCTCTGCTCTTCCTTTTATTTAGTGACAGAAGCGTTTTACTTCCTATTAGCCATTTTTTCTCTCTTCTAACAGTCTCCCTGTGCTTTGATACAGGTAATACCCTACCCTTCTTCGTTTTCTCTGGCCTCTTGGAGGGTTCTGGTCGCGGAGGAGTTTTAATCTTCGACTCTGCCAACAGGTACTCCATTCCTCACGGTTCGAGTTTCTTGCTCCTTGCTCGGCCGGCATTCTTGTGCTTGGAAAGAAAATAGATGTTGAACAGGCTAGGGTTTGAGAACCTGTTCTCTTAATTAAGCAGTCTGGGCGGCTCCTTGTCTAAAGCCGAATGTAGCCTAAAGTTTTCGGTTATCTACTTTTGTATTCTGAGGAAGAGTCTTTCTAGTTTTAGTTTTCCATTCTCAAACATTGATGTAATTTGGTTCTACAGTCGAGTGGCCGGGGCTTCTATCCCCGTGCTTATTTTGTTTATAGAACTGAACATTTTCTCCCACAGAATTGGAATTTTCACCTATTAATCAGATTGTTGTTATTCTAAGACTACATGCACTGTGTATTATGATATTTCCGTTTTGCGTTCAACTATAGTTATCATCTTCGAATGGAGTTCTATTTTCCAACTTTATATAATTAATAAGCTCGATATTATGATTCCTCTGGAACTTACTTTGTCATTTCATTTACAGTAGGTACATGCGCTATGTTTTAGGCTTATGGGCTTTTCCTAGCTTCTCTGGTTATATGGCCGCTTGCTGGAATTCTATGTATTCTGTATATTTTCTTGTGGACGATTTTCAATAATGCATGCTGTTATACGAACAGGGGTTTCTGGAATTTTTTTAGTTCTACAGAGTTATTGCAGCTGTCTGCATCTCATTTTTCCTTAAGGCTTAATTTATCTAGTACTGCAGGTGTCCGGACCACCCGTCTCGTCCGAGTTTATCATAGACAGGGGGAAATCTATCTAGATTCCTGAATTAATCAGGCATTTAGATTAACAACCCACCTGGGTATATAGTTTTCCAGTTACACATTGTTCTGTGGTTATTGTACTATTTTGTCCTAGAACAGAAATACTTCAAGCCGATGCTATACAGCCCCGTTTTATTACACTGTTATATATATATATATATATATATATATATCCTGCTACAGTAGTTTAGTCTTCTTTCTTATACACATGCATGCCATCTTTCTTATTCTGTTTCCACGGAAAATAACCTCCTATAATTTATCTGTTGTCCCAATATGTCTAATTAAAGAAAGATTACAAAAGAAGTTGGTAAGAAAACAACAGTAGCTGCTACTACATTTACACAGGATAAATAAAAGAGAATAATTAATTATAAATAGAACCTCCTGTAACAGGCCCAATCTTTTACTTCCATGTAATCCAGAAAACTAATTGCATTTTACTTATCTGTGTCCAAAGTTCAATTGATGGTACTCGTTACCTCCCTTCCATGAATTGGGCAATCACGTCCCACAGTTCTCCCCCGAGCTCCAAGCCTGGGTCTGGTTGAACACAAATTTGTTACGGAGAGATCTAAAATAGGTCGGTCCAACTCTCGCTCGATGAAACATAATTTAAAGGTTCTAAGACGATCGTTAAACTTCTCCAACGAGATCCATACGTGCAGAAAAACTTTCGGAATTGCAATTCTTTTTCCTTTCCTTCTCCACGAACCCTAACTCTTTGGAATTTCCCTTTTATTCGATTCTCTTGAAATGTTGTAAGCTGACACCATTCAACTAACACAGATTTACTTTTACCATCAATTGTTTTTACTCATGAAGTAAATTTTACCAATTAAATATTTTATTCAAAAATCAAAATTAACTTTGTTCAGATATTTAAATTAAAATAAACAGCAGTCACAATTAATCCTAAATCAATAAAACTTAACCATTTGTCAGTGGCTAAGAGGGTGGTTACAATATCTTTTCATTTTACTCAATTCTTTCTTTCATATAAATTTGTATTTTTATAAATTTTAATTTATTAGTTTGTTGAAGTCCATGAGAGACGGCTCAATGGATAACTGAGTTGATATAAAGTATTATATAAAACATAAAATTTAATGTTCATATAAATGTGTATTTTTATAAATTTTAATTTATTAGTTTGTTCAAGTTCATGAGAGACGGCTCGACTCAAATGCTAATTGAGTTGATATAAAGTATTATATAAAACATGAAATTTAATCATGAATTTGTTTTATTTGTTTATGTCTATTCTTGTAAGTTTCTGTTATATGAAATATTATATAAAACATGAAACTTAATATTCAAATTCATGTAGGTCAAACAAAAAAAATTCATGAATTTGTTTTATTTGTTCGGTGCATTCTTGTAAGTTTCTGCCCTATAAACTATTCATATTCATATTCATATTCATGTAAAACGTGAAATTTAATATTCATATTCATGTAGGTCAAACCAAAAAAATATCATGAATTGAATTTGTTTTATTTGTAGTGTATTCTTGTAAGTTTGTTTAAGTTGTTTTCATGCTCTAGGCATTATGGCTTTTTTTTTCTTCCATTCCTTTTTGTTACGGCATTCACTTGAATTTGAACTAATATTATATTCCTTTCCATCACATGATTCACCTCAATTAATTATATTTCCTTTAATCGGATAAATCTCGATCTTCAATGGTATAAGATAGGTGAATTCGTGGACTGCTATGAAATTTAATGTGAAAACACAGGGAGACACAAATTCCTCTAGGATAGAAATTGAATATATAAAGAAACACAACAATCATGTTTTTATACTTACCCAACATGATTTTTTAGCCTTATGTAAAAGAACATTCCACGCATGTTTGCATAGGAAAATGTTAAACTCTTAAAGTTTATATCAATTTGGTAATGATTTTTTTCAAAAATATTGATAAAATATAATTTATGTGTATTTGGTTTCTAAATGATTAAAATAAACATAATTATTAAATTATAATTTAATCATTTTTATTTAATTTAAAAATATTATTTATAATTTTATAATTAAAAAATAAAAAATTTATTTATATAAAATATTATTTTTTAATATTTATAACTAATAATAATAAAATATTATTTTTTAATATTTATAACTAATAATATAATTGCAAAAATATTGAGAAACCCTTCTTTATCCCAATAATAAAAAATTCAATCCCTCAAACATATATCACTAATTATATAGATATACTCATTAAAAAAATTGATCTCTCAAAATAGGCAAAGAAGCCTCGTAATTGAGCTAGATATTCACTTTAGCAATATTGCCCTTACGATATATGCGAGTAAGTCAAATCAATCCTATTGAAGATGTAAAGGGAAGCCTAAAAACCTTTGTATCACCCTTTCGATGTGATACCACATACATAAATTACTTTTATTTAAAATATATATATATATATATATATATATATATATATATATATATATATATATATAATATAAATTTTTAAATAATATAAATGTTTATATCAAAATTTATTTATAATTATAGTTTATTTTTATATAAATTAAAATGTATAATAATAATATTGAATAAAAAATGTAAGGTAAGCTGGTTTGTTAAATAGATTTATTTTGTGTTCTTAAAAATTTACAATTTTAACAAATAAAAAATAAATTAATAAATTATAGTAACTTTGATCAATTAAAATGTTAGGAAGATTTAAAGTAGATATATATATATATATATATATATTATTTTTATTTTTAATTTTTGAATATCATAAATATGACAATTTTCTTTTGATTTATGCTGTTTTTGGGAATTGTCCAATGTTTTATTTGACTAGGGAACTGGTAAGACTTTGTTATCATTTGAGTAATGTTTATTTTCTTTTTTCCACTAATTGGAATAGAGAGATATTTTTTATCTTTTAAATGAGGGACAATTTGGCTCAAAGTTGTATTGATTTTTAATGATAGTATGTAAGCACCATTGGATTTGTTTCCCTCCATGGGGACTACCTACATTTTCATTGTAGGTGGTAAGATCACCCTAGTTACTTCTTACATCTAACCAATCTTGGGTATCGAGGGGATTTAAATCCCCTTCCCTTCTATCTCTATTCATTCCACAATCTTGGTAGAGGTTATTACCACCAACATTTGTTCAAGACTCATCTTCCCTGGTGTATTTCCTTATAATTAATGCTCATCTTATCTAGTATGGGAACTTGTGTTGGATTTGGGTTAATTGACAAATGATATGCATGTGATGTAGATAATACTCAATGGATTTGAAATGCAACATGATCCATAGGAGTCGCAATGTGGAGGAAGAGACACATGCTTGAGAATTTTGGGTCTCTAGCATACTCTAGTTTGAGTGTGTTTTTTCTAGTTCCCTTCCATACCTTAAGAAAATAAAAGAATAATGTCTCATTGTTATTGCTACTAAATTTGAGGGGAAATGTAAAGTTTAAGGAAATTCCTCTACTATACTGAGAAATGCAATGAGGAGGCCAAGGGCTTAACCACTTCGTTGATTATGTAATAGGAGATGTGGAAGATAGCTATGGCTCATAAGAACACAAAGAAAAACAAGACTAAAATCAAAAACATTTTGGAGATGGAAAGGCATATGCTTAGTTAAGGCACTAGGAAAGAAAGTGTTATGCAACTTTCATCCTCCTAGAAGGAAGGAAAATGAAGTTCTTAAACTTTTTGGATGCCAATGTAAATATGCAATTTTCATCCTCCTAGAAGGAAGGAAAATGAAGTTCTTAATCTCTTTGGATGCCATAGTAAACCTCATCATTCAAATCTACAAGTACATCCACCTACATTTTGCAAACTCCCTATTGGAAGATTCAAGTGACCAACATTGCTACTCTGGCTAAGGATGCAACCAACTGAGTAAAGTGAGAGGAAATAGCCTAAAAACCCGTGAACATTGTTACTATTGTTGTCTCTAAGTTTGTGACAGCCTCATTAAAGATTAACTAGCATTAACTAGTTAAAAACAATTGTCTATTTTCTCTCTTTAGTCCTTGACAAAAAAAAAATCTATTGTTATGAATTATGAAGAGAACTACTATTTTATTTTTGATTATTATAATAATAGGAGGAACCAATGAATAAAGAAAAGGGATTCTTCTAAACTGTGGGTGAAAAGAGTTTCTCAAAATAGGGGGGGTGGTTGGGGACAGTTGGAAAACAGTTACCTCTCCTCTAGGGATAAAGTTGGATCCCAGGAGAGGAGAGGGGGTTCTGTGAACTTTGCTAAGAAGGGGAAAGTATTTTCTAGAGCTGGGAGAACCAGTTGAAAATAGCTTTCTGTATCCCTTGAAAAACCAGTATATCTGCTTGTGACTGGATTTGGCCTTCCAGAGGTCATAGCAGAGGGTTTCCACTGTTAACCCGTGGCACCAACCGAAATTTTGGAGCTAGGGGGCAAGAGGAGGACGTCATAGCCTCCCTTGATGGTTGGGAGGACCTCAGTTTTAAGAATCAATATTTTATTTCAGATAAGTATACAGAACTTAACTATAAGGAATTCACAGTTTTGAATGAAGGCAATAGACTGTTTAAGTTGTTTAGCTAAACTGTATTCTCAGTAGGGTTTGGTTATCAAAAGAAAAATATTTATGTTCAGTTACTATGTGTAAACAGTGGAAGTTGTAACCCTGCGAAGAGGAGGGTGAGCACTCGTTGATATATATATATATATATATATATATATATATATATATATATATATATATATATATATATATATATATATATATATATATATATATATGTGTATGTATGTATGTATGTATGTATGTATATATATATATATATATATATATATATATATATTGTTTTTCTTTTCCTAACCAAATTATAAGTTTCAGGGTACAAATTCCTGCAAAGTGTAGTTTGTATAGTCTTCTAAAAGAGAGTTAAATTCTTAGAAGTTCTTTTTATGCCCTACTGGAATAGATACTTGTCAGTTGTTCCGAATCAAGAATTAACTATCTGTACAGATAGAATTAACTTTATTAAAATATACCACTGTAAAGCAAATACGGAAATAGTAACTGTGCATAGAGAAGACAATGTGTGTGTAGTGAGTACAATAATTATCATAAACATTGCATGCCACACGTCAAAGATAACACAGTGAGAACTTGAGGCACAGGGTTCGGGTCTAAACCCCACCCGGCCTCCTTTGCTCCTCAGAACAAAAACAATATTGTAAAACTATGTATAGCCCCTTTTATGAGACATGATGAATCAGAACCGGGCGATATAACGCTACTCTGTGTCAAATAATGGTAAACCCTTTATCAAATTTCTAGAAGGGAAACCCTGTGAGAAGTAGGCACAACAAGAGTGGTGATCTAAGCACAGAACAACACAACCGTATAACCTGAGAGATGCATTAGCATAGTGCGGAACTTATCCACGAAACATACAGGAGGAAATGAAAATCCTTAACGGTGAAACCCTCGAATTATGTCAAGAACAGCCTGTGCACATTATAAATTATAGAATAAATGCAAACCTCATTAGCATACAAGAGTCCTTACCAAGCCGTTAGTGCATGGCAACGGATTAACTTGTGACAAGTCCACTATTCGAAACGAAAAAAATAAATAACAGAGATATATCCATGCAGAAATTGGAAAACTCAAGAGATAACCTTACAAAATTATAAATAAACGTAACAAGATCAACAGGGTACTATTGTACCAGGAGTTATGTAAATTCGAAAGTTAGACAAAATATTAAGCCTCGGCCATGGCAAAAGGCCAGATAACAGTTGAATGTCCATCAAAACACCGTGAATATAAAAAGGAATAGCCGAGCTTCGGCTTTGTAAACCCTAACCATTTTACAATAACCCCTCGATGCAGAATACCACAAACCCTAAGCCGGGTGGTAATAAAAACACCGGCAACCCTCTTGAGAAAACCTGGACAAACGAATACCAGAGGAATTTGGAAATTATGCTACTGTGTACCTGTAAAAGAAAGAGATAAGCTCAGTCGTGACCGGTGGGAGCCGAGGAAAGAACTGGAGGAAGGGTTCGAGAGACAGAACCCACTAACCTACAGGACAAACGGAAAATCAACCTTGTTAAAAGTAGCCAAGCTGGAGCGAATTTCATGCCAGGTAATGCTTGGGAAGGGGTCAAAACTAGGAAAGCAGGCAGAGTAGATAGCATACCTATAGGAAATGTTGCATGATAGTCCTGGACCTGCGAAAGAGAAGGCGCATGGGTGAGTTAAACCAACGCTCAATTTTTTAACAACTCTGTAACCTTATGTAAACAACATGCTGAACCTGTAACAAATTTAAAACAAGTATTTGAGTATCTTACCTCATGAAATCGCCAGGAGTTGTCAAAAGGGTTTCGAAACTCCATAAGAAGAAAGAAGCCCTAGTTCTCTGTTAACAAAAACACCCTGTGAGAGACAGAACTGTGGGAAATGCAGTAAGGATTCGGCGCAACAGCTGAAATCAAGTCGAGGCAGAGAAGGATTACCGAGAGGTTGGGGTTCAATCTTAAATCCACGAGCTCGACGGAGAAAACAACCAAGGGCGGCATTCTGCTTGCGCGCCATGGAGGTGAGCAGCTACTGCTTAGCCAAACAACCAACAGAGAACTCCAGTCCCTTTTCCCTCTCAAACCCCTTGGAAACCGAGGCACGATATACAGCTGTCAACCGAATAAAATTGCTATGTACAAACCCCATGGGAGATGATAGCTACCCTTCACAGAACAATAACTCAATGCTATGCGTCAAGCTAAACTGGAGTATTATAATTTGACATTTATTTATCCGTGAACAATCAGGTCGATGTACAATAATAACATCCAGACTTAAGTTCCGCCATAATGATAGGTGGATTAAATACCCCGTATGGCTTGAATGGAATATGCATTTGTATAAACGTAACCATATAAGCCAAGGCCAAGCAAATGCATTGTCAACCTTAATGTTAACATAATGAATTATGTCAATGCGGATCTTTGGGTCATATATACTCATATATTATTGTTATTAAAAGTACACTGCAATAAAACTGACCTGTGCAATGATGAGATTGTGGTGCTGTAGAGATATTACACAGTAATTTTTTTTTACTTTTTTTTATGAGTATTTATTATTGGTCGATGATTGTGAAAAGTGGTATCAGAGCTGGTTGCTACATTGGAACTTTAAGGATCTGCTAATTTAGTGCACTGAGAGGAAGCGAGAGAAATGAGGGAAGTTCCAGCGTCTCAGTCACAACCCGAGGAACCTCAAATTCCAACAGTTATGAATCCAAAAATGTGGGTTCAATTAACTATGGAACAACACCAAAGAACGAGTCGAATGCTGGAAGAACAACAACACCAAACTGCATTTCTACTAAGTACAGTATAACAATTACAAGAAGAAATGATAAGGGTCCGGAAGGATAATTAGAGGTTGCTACAGGATCAAGAGAAGATTCTGAAAAGTTTGTCGGATAAACAAAATCAGGAGATGGGACACCCCAGTGCTGAAAAAGAATTATCAACAAAGCAGGAAGAGCAGCAAACTAGGAACAACACTACTGGCAGGACTGAGAGGAGTCCCTCCCAGAAGAGAAAAAATAGGAATTATAATGAGGCAGAGTCGGGCAATTTGTCCGACTAGCAAGATCTTAAAACGAAGAAAGAGGAATTGCAGGGGGAGTTTCGTAAAATTAAGCCACCAACATTTGATGGAGAGGCAGAAGAGGCAGCTGAAGCTTGGTTAATCAATATAAATAAATATTTCTAGGTATATGAATATAACACCAATCTAAAGGCCAGACTGGCTATATACCAGTTTCGAGAGAAAGCCACCCTGTGGTGGGAAGAGGTGAAAAATGTTCGCAGTATTGATGAGCGGGATATTACATGGGAACTATTTCAGCAGTACTTTAACGACAAGTACCTGACAGAAAGATTTTATGATGACAAAGCCAAGGAATTCCATGACCTTAGGTTGGGTCAAATGACCATGGACGATTATGTCACAAAATTTACCTCCCTGTTACGCTATGAACCTTATCTCCGAGAAGAAAAAGCCAAAGTGAAGAGGTTTTTGAGCATTCTGCCTACTCACATGAGGGAACAGATAGAATTTGTTAACCCCCAGACTATGGATGAGGCAATCCGTAAAGCACGAATGTGCTATCAGCAGAATAAGGCCAAGGGCGAACGTGGAAAAAGCTGGCAGCCAAAGAAAAATCAGAAAAGTCACTCCACTTTCAAAGGTGGTAAAAGTAGTAACATTAAGGGCGCAGCCCGAAACTCTATTAGTAAGCATTTTGGTAAAAATAATCAAAGGACTAAGTGGCAAGCGGAGGAAAAACCCACCGAAGCATCAAGCAAACCAGATCAGGGGCAGAATTCTAAACCTCCCCTACAGTGCTGGGGCTATGGGGAAGCTCATTACTACAAAAACTGTCCCCAACGGAATAAAAGTGAAACTGTATCAAATTTGCAGGAGGAATCTACGGTAGGGGATGTGGCACGTAAAATACCGCGTATAAATGCACCCTTGGAGGACCGACAAGATGAATTTCAGCCCACCATGATAGAATTGGAAGGTACTATACTAACTAAACCTGTTTTGATTTTAATAGATCCTGGAGCAAGTTTAAGTTATGTAAGTCCTAAAGTAGTGGAATTATGCAAATTAAAGGAACAAATTTAAAACTCTTGGTTAGTTCAATTAGCTACCGGAGCTAAACGCAAGGTAACTCGCTAAAAATTCCTCATTGTATATCAAGTGGCGTAACGTTAGTGAGTGCGACTTAAATATTCTACCATTAGGATCATATGATGTGTTATTGGGAATGGACTGGCTGGAAAGACACTGGAACCTAGTGGAATGCAAAAAAAATATTATCTATTTTATAATGCAAGATGGCACACGTAAGGAAATTCAAGGAATTAAAAAGCCTGTGCAACTACGCCCAATAACAACATCCCAAATGGGCAAATGTATCAAGAAAGGATGTCAGTTGTATGCAATTCAAGTAGGATATGCAGATTTCAAGGAAAAGGCTTCAATAATAGAGGATATTCCTGTAGTGCAGGAATTTTTGGATGTTTTTCGAGAAAATATTCCTGGATTTCCACCTAAAAGGGATATTGATTTCACCATTAAATTGCTGCCAGGAGCCTCCTGTCAAGACCTCCTCTGACGCATAATATACCAAAGTTACCGCAGTTGAAGATGGGCTTACAAGAGTCGTTAGATCAGGGCTACATTCGCCCAAGTGTGTCTCCTTGGGGAGCACCAGTTTCTTTTGTTAGAAAAAGGATGGAACCTTACACATGTGCATGGACTACTAACAGCTTAACAAGATGAAATAAGATGACTGTTAAGAACAAATTACCCTTTACCCAGAATCAATGATTTATTCGATCGTGTGAGAGGGGCTAAGGTGTTCTCTAAGATAGATTTAAGGTCCGGGGGTACCATCGCATTCGAATTAAGGATGAGGATATTTGAAAATCGCATTCCGCACTCGATATGGGCACAGAGTTCGTGGTACCGCCTTTTTGACTGACAAATGTGCCAACAACCTTTATGAGGTTGATGAATGGGATTTTTCATCATTTTTTGGATAACTTCATACTTATCTTCATAGATGACATACTGATATACTCAAAAAGCGAGGAAGAACATAAGAAACATCTGAGAGTATTTTTAGAAATACTAAGGAAGCATCAGCTCTATGCTAAGTTTAGCAAGTGCGATTTCTTTAAATCAAAAATCCAATACTTGGGACACGTGGTGTCAGCGGAAGGAATAGCTGTCGATCCTGAAAAGATCAAAACCATTATGGAATGGCGAGTAGCCTAGAACGTGGTAGACATTAGATCATTTATGGGTCTAGCTGGATATTACATAAGATTTATTGAAGGGTTTTCTAAAATTTCCTATCCCATTACATCTTTGCAAAGGAAAGGCAAGCCTTTCAAATGGACGAATGAATTCCAGAACAGCTTTGAAAACTAAAACAACTCCTAACCACAACACTAGTACTGAAGGTAGCTGACCCCAGTAAAGATTATGTGGTGTGTACTGACGCCAGTAAGGAAGGAGTTGGTGTAGTACTAACTCAAGAAGGTAAAGTGATAGCTTATGAGTCCAGAAAGCTGAGAGAACATGAACAAAAATATTATGCTTATGACTTGAAACTTATAGCAGTAGTGCATGCCCTCCAAGTATGGAGGCATTATCTGCTGGGTAAAATATTTTTACTTAAGACAGACCATAGCAGCTTGACTAATTATTTTAAGCAAGCAGATTTAAACTCTAGGCAGGCAAGATGGAATGCCTTTTTGAGTGAATTCGACATGGATATACAACATGTTAAGGGAAAATAAAACCGAGTTGCAGATGCATTGAGCAGGAAATTGCATAGCATTTATGCAATGTACTATAGTCAATCAGAGAGCCAACTGTCAGAACAGTTAAAGGAAGAAGCACAGAAGGACCCTGAATACAAATTCTTGTGGCAGCAAATGGAGGAAGATAGAAAGTAAGGCAAGACATCAGAATATGAAAAGAACGAAGAACAGGTGATGACCTTTCATGGAAGAATCTTTGTAGCTAATCGTGCGGGTCTTAAGGAATTAATCCTTAATGAATTCCATTGCAGCAATTATGCGGGTCATCCGAGATATCAAAAGATGCTCACTTCAATAACAAAAGTATATTATTGGCCAGGTATGCGTAAGAATATTGCAGAATATCTAAGCAAATGTTTGGAATGCCATCAGGTTAAGGTGGAGCATCGGCACCCTGCAGGCCTATTGCAGCCTATACCTATTCCTGAGTGGAAGTGGGAAGTCATCTCCCTTGAATTCATCATGGGTTTACCCCGGACGAGGAGGCAGAATGATTCAATTATGGTGGTGGTGGACAGATTAAGTAAATCTGCCCATTTCATACCTGTGCAATCTACTTACAAGACAGTACAGATTGCAGATATATTCATGAAGGAAATTTTTAGGCTGCATGGCATGCCAAAGACTGTGATTTCAGATCGGGATGTCAAGTTTACATCCGCGTTTTAGAAAACTTTGTTCTCTGGATTGGGAACATAGATACACCTTAGCACTACTTATCACCCTCAGACGGATGGGCAAATAGAGCGGGTAAACCAAGTTTTGGAAGATATGTTGCGCATGTATGTGATGCAGCAGCCTGTTAAGTGGGAAGATTACCTGCACCTTGTGGAGTTCGCATATAACAACGGGTATCAGGAATCTCTGAAAATGAGTCCCTTTGAAGCCTTATATGGAAGGCAATGTCGTACACCTATAAACTGGGGCGGCCCCAAGACAAAATTATTGTTGGGACCCGAAATGTTGGCTGAAATGGAAGCTGAGGTAAAAATAATAAGGCAGAATCTGAAGGCTACGCAAGAAAAACAAAATATTTTTGCAGACAAGAAAAGGTCCTACCACGAGTTCAGGGTAGGGGACCATGTTTACGTAAGAATTAAGCTGAAAATAAGCACCATTAGGTGGACCTCTTGTGCCAAACTGCCTCCCCGATACTGTGGACCTTTCCAAATATTGGAAAGAGTGGGACCGGTAGCCTATAAATTGGCTTTGCCCAGCCATATCCAAGTACACAATGTGTTCCATGTATCCTTGTTAAAGCAATATGTACATGATGAAAAACATGTAATTCATTGGCAGAATGTTCAGGTAGGAAGAAGGGTAGGAAAGAGAATCCTAATTGGAAAATTTGAAAATATATATATGAATACTAATTGAAACACACTTTGTTATTTTAGGTAGAACTGGACGAAGAGTTTCTGGTCGAGCCACAACGCATACTTGATCGAAGAGAGATCGAACTCCGCAAAAGAGTAGTTATCCAGGTGAAAGTGCAGTCGAAGCACTTTGGACCGAACGAAGCTACTTGGGAGGATGAAAATTTTATGCAGGAAGCCTACCCAGAGCTCTTTGCAGAGATGGGCTGAAAACACCGAGGACGGTGTTACTTCCAGGGGGGGAGATGTGACAGCCTCATTAAAGAGTAACTAGCATTAACTAGTTAAAAACAATTGTCTATTTTCTTTCTTTAGCCCTTAACAAAAAAAACTCTATTGTTATGAATTATGAAGAGAACTACTATTTTATTTTTGATTATTAGAATAATAGGAGGAACCAATGAATAAAGAAAAGGGATTCTTCTAAACTGTGGGTGAAAAGAGTTTCTCAAAATAGGAGGGGTGGTTGGGGACAGTTGGAAAACAGTTACCTCTCCTCCAGGGATAAAGTTGGATCCCAGGAGAGGAGAGGGGGTTCTGTGAAATTTGGTAAGAAGGGGAAAGTATTTTCTAGAGCTGGGAGAACCAGTTAAAAATAGCTTTCTGTATCCCTTGAAAAACCAGTATATCTGCTTGTGACTGGATTTGGCCTTCCAGAGGTCATAGAAGAGGGTTTCCACTGTTAACCCATGGCACCAACCAGAATTCTGGAGCTAGGGGGCAAGAGGAGGACGTCATAGCCTCCCTTGATGGTTGGGAGGACCTCAGTTTGAAGAATCAATCTTTTATTTCAGATAAGTATACAGAACTTAACTATAAGGAATTCACAGTTTTGAATGAAGGCAATAGACTGTTTAAGTTGTTTAGCTAAACTGTATTCTCAGTAGGGTTTGGTTATCAAAAGAAAAATATTTATGTTCAGTTACTATGTGTAAACAGTGGAAGTTGTAACCCTGCGAAGAGGAGGGTGAGCACTTGTTGATATATATATATATGTGTGTGTGTGTGTGTGTGTGTTGTTTTTCTTTTCCTAACCAAATTATAAGTTTCAGGGTACAAATTCCTGCAAAGTGTAGTTTGCATAGTCTTCTAAAAGAGAGTTAAATTCTTAGAAGTTCTTTTTATGACCTACTGGAATAGATACTTGTCACTTGTTCCGAATCAAGAATTAACTGTCTGTACAGATAGAATTAACTTTATTAAAATATACCACTGTAAAGCAAATACGGAAATAGTAATTTTGCATAGAGAAGACAATGTGTGTGTAGTGAGTACAATAATTATCATAGACATTGCATGCCACACATCAAAGATAACACAGTGATAACTTGAGGCGCAGGGTTCGTGTCTAAACCCCACCCGACCTCCTTTGCTCCTCAGAACAAAAACAATACTGTAAAACTATGTACAACCCCTTTTATGAGACATGATGAATCGGAACTGGGTGGTATAACGCTACTCTGTGTCAAATAATGGTAAGCACTTTATCAAATTTCTAGAAGGGAAACCCTGTGAGAAGTAGGCACAAGAAGAGTGGTGATCTACGCACAGAACGACACAACCGTATAACCTGAGAGATGCATTAGCAAAGTGCGGAACTTATCCACGAAACATACAGGAGGAAATGAAAATCAGTAACGGTGAAACCCTCGAATTATGTCAAGAACAGCCTGTGCACATTATAAATTATAGAATAAATGAAAACATCATTAGCATACAAGAGTCCTTGCCAAACCGTTAGCGCATGGCAACGGATTAACTTGCGACAATTCCACTGTTCAAAACGAACAAAATAAATAACAGAGATATATCCATGCAGAAATTGGAAAACTCAAGAGATAACCTTGCAAAATTATAAATAAACGTAACAAGATCAACAGGGTACTATTGTACCAGGAGTTATGTAAATTCGAAAGTTAGACAAAATATTAAGCCTCGGCCATGGCAAAAGGCCAGATAACAGTTGAATGTCCATCAAAACACCGTGAATATAAAAAGGAATAGCCGAGCTTCGGCTTTGTAAACCCTAACCATTTTACAATAACCCCTCGATGCAGAATACCACAAACCCTAAGTCGAGAGGTAATAAAAACATCGGCAACCCTCTTGAGAAAACCTAGACAAACGGCTACCAGAGGAATTTGGAAATTATGCTACTGTGTACCTGTAAAACAAAGAGACAGGCTCAGCCCTGACCGGTGGGAGCCGAGGAAAGAACTGGAGGAAGGGTTCGAGAGACAGAACCCACTAACCTACAGGACAAACGGAAAATCAACCCTATTAAATGTAGCCAAGCCGGAGCGAATTTCATGCCAGGTAACTCCTGGGAAGGGGTCAAAACTTGGAGAGCAGGCAGAGTAGATAGCATACCTGTAGGAAATGTTGCATGACAATCCTGGACCTGCGAAAGAGAAGGCGCATGGGTGAGTTAAACCAACGCTCAATTTTTTAACAACTCTGTAACCTAATGTAAACAACATGTTGAACCTGTAACGAATTTAAAACAAGTATTTGAGTATCTTACCTCATGAAATCGCCAGGAGTTGTCAAAAGGGTTTCGAAACTCCATAAGAAGAAAGAAGCCCTGGTTCTCTGTTAACAAAAACACCCTGTGAGAGACAAAACTGTGGGAAATGCAGTAAGGATTCGGTGCAACAGATAAAATCAAGTCGAGGCAGAGAAGGATTACCGAGAGGTTGGGGTTCAATCTTAAATCCACGAGCTCGACGGAGAAAACAACCAAGGGCGTCGTTCTGCTTGCACGCCATGGAGGTGAGCAGCTACTGCTTAGCCAAAGAACTAACAGAGAACTCCAGTCCCTTTTACGTCGCAAACCCCGTGGAAACCGAGGCGCGATATACAGCTGTCAACCGAATAAAATTGCTATGTACAAACCCCATGGGAGATGACAGCTACCCTTCACAGAACGATAACTCAATGCTATGTGTCAAGCTAAACTGGAGTATTACAATTTGACATTTATTTATCCGTGAACAATCAGGTTGATGTACAATAATAACATCCAAACTTAAGTTCCGCCATAATGATAGGTGGATCAAATACCCCGTATGGCTTGAATGGAATATGCATTTGTATAAATGTAACCATATAAGCCAAGGCCAAGCAAATGCATTGTCAACCTTAACGTTAACATAATGAATTATGTCAATGCAGAGCTTTGGGTCATATATACTCATATATTATTGTTATTAAAGGTACAATGCAATAAAAATGACCTGTGCAATGATGAGATTGTGGTGCTGTAGAGATATTACACAGTAAAAAAAAAAAAAATTATGAGTATTTATTATTGGTCGATGATTGTGACAAGTGGTATAAGAGTCGGTTGCTACACTGGAACTTTAAGGGTCTGCTAATTTAGTGCACTGAGAGGAAGCGAGAGAAATGAGGGAAGTTACAGCGTCTCAGTCACAACCCGAGGAACCTCAAATTCCAACGGTTATGAATCCACAAATGTGGGTTCAATTAACTATGGAACAACACCAAAGAACGAGTCGAATGCTGGAAGAACAACAGCACCAAACTGCATTTCTACTAAGTACATTACAACAATTACAAGAAGAAATGATAAGGGTCCGGAAGGATAATGAGAGGTTGCTACAGGATCAAGAGAAGATTCTGAAAAGTTTTTCGGATAAACAAAATCAGGAGATGGGACACCCCAGTGCTGAAAAATAATTATCAACAGAGCAGGAAGAGCAGCAAAACAGGAACAACACTACTGGCAGGACTGAGAGGAGTCCCTCCCAGAAGAGAAAAAATAGGAATTATAATGAGGCAGAGTCGGGCAATTTGTCCGACCAGCAAGATCTTAAAAGGCAGAAAATGGAACTGCATGGGGAGTTTCATAAATTTAATCCACCAACATTTGATGGAGAGGCAGAAGAGGCAGCTAAAGCTTGGTTAATCAATATAAATAAATATTTCCAGGTATATGAATATAACACCAATCTGAAGGCCAGTCTGGCTATATACCAGTTGCGAGAGAAAGCCACCCTGTGGTGGGAAGAGGTGAAAAATGTTTGCAGTATTGATGAGCGGGATATTACATGGGAACTATTTCAGCAGTACTTTAAGGACAAGTACCTGACAGAAAGATTTTATGATGACAAAGCCAAGGAATTCCACGACCTTAGGTTGGGTCAAATGACCATGGACGATTATGTCACAAAATTTACCTCCCTGTTACGCTATGTACCTTATCTCCGAGAAGAAAAAGCCAAAGTGCAGAGGTTTTTGAGCAGTCTACCTGCTCACATGAGAGAACAGATAGAATTTGTTAACCCCCAGACTATGGATGAGGCAATCCATAAAGCACGAATGTGCTATCAGCAGAATAAGGCCAAGGGTGAAGATGGAAAAAGCTGGCAGCCAAAGAAAAATCAGAAAAGTCACTCCGCTTTCAAAGGTGGTAAAAGTAGTAACTTTAAGGACGCAACCCAGAATGCTATTAGTAAGCAGTTTGGTAAAAATCATCAAAGGACAGAGTGGCCAGCGGAGGAAAAACCCACCGAAGCATCAAGCAAACCAGATCAGGGGCATAATTCTAAACCTCCCCTACAGTGATGGGGCTGTGGGGAAGCTCATTACTACAAAAACTGTCCCCAACGGAATAAAAGTGAAACTGTAGCAAATTTGCAGGAGGCATCTACGGTAGGGGACGTGGCACGTAACATACTGCATATAAATGCAGCCTTGGAGGACCGACAAGCTGACTTTCAGCCCACCATGATAGAATTGGAAGGTACTATACTAACTAAACCTGTTTCGATTTTAATAGATCTTGGAGCAAGTTTAAGTTATGTAAGTCCTAAAGTAGTGGAATTATGCAAATTAAAGGAACAGAAATTTAAAAACTCTTGGTTAGTTCAATTAGCTACCAGAGCTAAACGCAAGGTAACTGCGAAAATTCCTAATTGTATACTGGAAGTGGCAGAACATCAGTTGCAAAAAGACTTAAATATCTTACCATTAGGGTTGTATGATGTGTTATTGGGAATGGACTGGCTGCAAAAACACTCGACCCTAGTGGACTGCAAAGAAAAGGTAATTTATTACAGATTGCAAGATGGCACGCGTAAAGAAATTCAAGGAATTAAAAGGCATGTACAACTACGCCCAATAACATCATCCCAAATGGGCGAGTGTATCCGAAAAGGTTGCCAGTTGTACGCAATCCAAGTGGGATATGCAGATTCCAAGGAAAAGGCTCCAATTATGGAGGATATTCCTATAGTGCAGGAATATTTGGATGTTTTTCCAGAAAATATCCCTGGGCTGCCACCCAAAAGGGATATTGACTTCACTATTGAATTGCTACCCGGAGCCTCTCCGGTTTCAAGAGACCCTTATAGAATTAATATACCAGAGTTAACAGAGTTGAAGATACAGTTACAAGAGCTGTTAGATAAGGGCTACATTCGCCCAAGTGTGTCTCCTTGGGGAGCACCAGTTATTTTTGTTAGGAAAAAGGACGGAACCTTACGCATGTGCATGGACTACCGGCAGCTTAATAAGATGACTGTTAAGAACAAATACCCTTTACCCAGAATCGATGATTTATTCGATCAGGTGAGAGGGGCTAAGGTGTTCTATAAGATAGATTTAAGGTCTGGGTACCATCAGATTCAAATTAAGGATGAGGATATTTGCAAAACTGCATTTCGCACTCGATATGGGCATTATGAGTTCGTGGTACTGCCTTTTGGACTGACAAATGCGCCAGCAACCTTTATGAGGTTGATGAATGGAATTTTTCATCAGTTTTTGGATAACTTCGTACTTATCTTCATAGATGACATACTGATATACTCAAAAAGTGAGGAAGAACATAAGGAACATCTGAGAGTAGTTTTAGAAATACTAAGGAAGCATCAGCTCTATGCTAAGTTTAGCAAGTGCGATTTCTTTAAATCAGAAATCCAATACTTGGGACATGTGGTGTCAGTAGAAGGAATAGTTGTCGATCTTGAAAAGATCAAAACCATTATGGAATGGCGAGTACCCCAGAACATGGCAGACATTAGATCATTTATGGGTCTAGCTGGATATTATAGTAGATTTATTGAAGGGTTTTCTAAAATTTCCTATCCCATTACATCTTTGCAAAAGAAAGGAAAGTCTTTCAAATGGACTAATGAATGCCAGGATAGCTTTGAAAAGCTGAAACAACTCCTAACCACAACACCAGTACTGAAGGTAGCTGACCCCAGTAAAGATTATGTGGTGTGTACTGATGCCAGTAAGGAAGGAGTTGGTGCAGTACTAACTCAAGAAGGTAAAGTGATAGCTTATGAGTCCAGAAAGCTGCGAGAACATGAACAAAAATATTCTGCTTATGACTTAGAACATACAACAGTAGTGCATGCCCTCCGATTAAGGAGGCATTATCTGCTGGGTAAAATAATTGTACTTAAGACATACCATAGCAGCTTGACTAATTATTTTAAGCAAGCAGATTTAAACTCTAGGCAGGCAAGATGGAATGCCTTTTTGAGTGAATTCGACATGGATATACAACATGTTAAGGGAAAAGAAAACTGAGTTGCAGATGCATTGGGCAGGAAATTGCATAGCATTTATGCAATGTACTACAGTCAATCAGAGAGCCAATTGTCAGAACAGTTAAAGGAAGAAGCACAGAAGGACCCTGAATACAAATTCTTGTGGCATCAAATGGAGGAAGATAGAAAGAAAGGCAAGACATCAGAATATGGAAAGAACGAAGAAAAGGTGATGACCTTTCGCGGAAGAATCTTTGTACCTAATCGTGCGGGTTTTAAGGAATTAATCCTTAATGAATTCCATCGCAGCAATTATGTGGGTCATCCGGGATATCAAAAGATGCTCACTTCAATTAGAAAAGTATATTATTGGCCAGGCATGCATAAGAATATTGCAGAATATCTAAGCAAATATTTAATATGCCAGCAGGTTAAGGTGGAGCATCGACACCCTGCAGGCCTATTGCAGCCTATACCTATTCCTGAGTGGAAATGGGAAGTCATCTCCCTCGATTTCATCATGGGTTTACCCCGGACGAGGAGGCAGAATGATTCAATTATGGTGGTGGTGGACAGATTAAGTAAATCTGCCCATTTCATACATGTGCAATCTACTTACAAGACAGTACAGATTGCAGATATATTCATGAAGGAAATTTTTAGGATGCATGGCATGCCAAAGACTGTGATTTCAGATCGGGATGTCAAGTTTACATCCGTGTTTTGGAAAACTTTTTTCTCTGGATTGGAGACACAGATACACTTTAGCACTACTTATCACCCTCAGACGGATGGGAAAACAGAGTGGGTAAACCAAGTTTTGGAAGATATGCTGCGCATGTATGTGATGCAATAGCCTGTCAAGTGGGAAGATTACCTGCACCTTATGGAGTTCGCATATAACAACGGGTATCAGGAATATCTGAAAATGAGTCCCTTTGAAGACTTATATGGAAGGCAATGTCGTACACCTATAAATTGGGGCAGCCCCAAGACAAAATTATTTTTGGGACCCGAAATGTTGGCTGAAATGGAAGCTGAGGTAAAAATAATAAGGCAGAATCTGAAGGCTGCGCAAGATAGACAAAAGATTTTTGCAAACAAGAAAAGGTCCTACCACAAGTTCAGGGTAGGGGACCACGTTTACGTAAGAATTAAGCCGAAAAGAAGCACCTTGAGGTGGACCTCTTGTGCCAAACTGCCTCCCCGATACTGTGGACCTTTCCAAATATTGGAAAGAGTGGGACCGGTAGCCTATAAATTGGCTTTTCCGAGCCATATCCAAGTACACAATGTGTTCCATGTATCCTTGTTAAAGCGATATGTACATGATGAAAAACATGTAATTCATTGGCAGAATGTTCAGGTAGGAAGAAGGGTAGGAAAGAGAATCCTAATTACAAAATTTGAAAATATATATATGAATACTAATTGAAACACACTTTGTTATTTCAGGTAGAACCGGACGGAGAGTTTCTGGTCAAGCCACAAAGCATACTTGATCGAAGAGAGATCGAACTCCGCAAAAGAGTAGTTATGCAGGTGAAAGTGCAGTGGAAGCACTTTGGACCGGACGAAGCTACTTGGGAGGATGAATTTTTTATGCAGGAAGCCTACCCAGAGCTCTTTGCAGAGATGGGCTGAAAACACCGAGGACGGTGTTACTTCTAGGGGGGGGAGATGTGACAGCCTCATTAAAGATTAACTAGCATTAACTAGTTAAAAACAATTGTCTATTTTCTTTCTTTAGTCCTTGACAAAAAAAAACTCTATTGTTATGAATTATGAAGAGAACTACTATTTTATTTTTTATTATTAAAATAATAGGAGGAACCAATGAATAAAGAAAAGGGATTCTTATACACTGTGGGTGAAAAGAGTTTCTCAGAATAGGCGGGGTGGTTGGGGACAGTTGGAAAACAGTTACCTCTCCTCCAAGGATAAAGTTGGATCCCAGGAGAGGAGAGGGGGTTCTCTGAACTTTGGTAAGAAGGGGAAAGTATTTTCTAGAGCTGGGAGAACCAGTTGAAAATAGCTTTTTGTATCCCTTGAAAAACCAGTATATCTGCTTGTGACTGGATTTGGCCTTCCAGAGGTCACCGCAAAGGGTTTCCACTGTTAACCCGTGGCACCAACTGGAATTCTGGAGCTAGGGGGCAAGAGAAGGACGTCATAGCCTCCCTTGGTGGTTGGAAGGACCTCAGTTTGAAGAATCAATCTTTTATTTCAGATAAGTATACAGAACTTAACTATAAGGAATTCACAGTTTTGAATGAAGGCAATAGACTGTTTAAGTTGTTTAGCTAAACTGTATTCTCAGTAGGGTTTGGTTATCAAAAGAAAAATATTTATGTTCAGTTACTATGTGTAAACAGTGGAAGTTGTAACCCTGCGAAGAGGAGGGTGAGCACTCGTTGATATATATATATATATATATATATATATATATATATATTGTTTTTCTTTTCCTAACCAAATTATAAGTTTCAGGGTACAAATTCCTGCAAAGTGTAGTTTGTATAGTCTTCTAAAAGAGAGTTAAATTCTTAGAAGTTCTTTTTATGCCCTACTGGAATAGATACTTGTCAGTTGTTCCGAATCAAGAATTAACTATCTGTACATATAGAATTAACTTTATTAAAATATACCACTGTAAAGCAAATACGGAAATAGTAACTGTGCATAGAGAAGACAATGTGTGTGTAATGAGTACAATAATTATCATAGACATTGCATGCCACACATCAAAGATAACACAGTGAGAACTTGAGGCGCAGGGTTCGGGTCTAAACCCCACTCGGCCTCCTTTGCTCCTCAGAACAAAAACAATACTGTAAAACTATGTACAACCCCTTTTATGAGACATGATGAATCGGAATCGGGCAGTATAACGCTACTCTGTGTCAAGTAATGGTAAACCATTTATCAAATTTCTAGAAGGGAAACCCTATGAGAAGTAGGCACAACAAGAGTGGTGATCTAAGCATAGAACGACACAACCGTATAACCTAAGAGATGCATTAGCACAGTGCAGAACTTATCCACGAAACATACAGGAGGAAATGAAAATCATTAACAGTGAAACCCTCGAATTATGTCAAGAACAGCCTGTGCACATTATAAATTATAGAATAAATGCAAACATCATTACATACAAGAGTCCTTGCCAAGCTGTTACCGCATGGCAACGGATTAACTTGCGACAAGTCCACTGTTCGAAACGAACAAAATAAATAACAGAGATATATCCATGCAGAAATTGGACAACTTGAAAGATAACCTTGTAGAATTATAAATAAACGTAACAAGATCAACAGGGTACTATTGTACCAGGAGTTATGTAAATTCGAAAGTTAGACAAAATATTAAGCCTCGGCCATGGCAAAAGGCCAAATAACAGTTGAATGTCCATAAAAACACCAGGAATATAAAAGGAATAGCCAAGCTTCAGCTTTTTAAACCCTAACCATTTTACAATAACCCCTCGATGCAGAATACCACAAACCCTAAGCTGGGTGGTAATAAAAACACCGGCAACCCTCTTGAGAAAACCTGGACAAACGACTACAAGAGGAATTTGGAAATTATGCTACCGTGTACCTGTAAAGAAAGAGACATGCTCAGCTGTGACCAGTGGGAACCGAGGAAAGAACTGGAGGAAGGGTTCGAGAGACAGAACCCACTAACTTGCAGGACAAACGGAAAATCAATCTTGTTAAAAGTAGCCAAGACGGAGCGAATTTCATGCCAGGTAACGCCTGAGAAGTGGTCAAAACTAGGAGAGCAGGCAGAGTAGATAGCATACATGTAGGAAATGTTGCATGACAGTCCTGGACCTGCGAAAGAGAAGGCGCATGGGTGAGTTAAACCAATGCTCAAGTTTTTAACAACTCTGTAACTTGATGTAAAAAACATGTTGAACCTATAACGAATTTAAAACAAGTATTTGAGTATCTTACCTCATGAAATCGCCAGGAGTTGTCAAAAGGGTTTCGAAACTCCATAAGAAGAAAGAAGCCCTAGTTCTTTGTTAACAAAAACACCCTGTGAGAGACAGAACTGTGGAAATGCAGTAAGGATTCGGCGCAACAGATGAAATCAAGTCGAGGGAGAGAAGGATTATCGAGAGGTTGGGGTTCAATCTTGAATCCACGAGCTTGATGGAGAAAACAACCAAGCGCGGAGTTCTGCTCGCGCTCCATGGAGGTGAGAAGCTACTGCTTAGCCAAAGAACTAACAGAGAACTCCAGTCCCTTTTCCCTCGCAAACCCTGTGGAAACCGAGGCACGATATACAGCTGTCAACTGAATAAAATTGCTATGTACAAACCCCATGGGAGATGACAGCTACCCTTCACGGAATGATAACTCAATGCTATGTGTCAAGCTAAACTGGAGTATTACAGTTTGACATTTATTTATCCGTGAACAATCAGGTCGATGTACAATTATAACATCCAGGCTTAAGTTCCGCCATAATGATAGGTGGATTAAATACCTCGTATGGATTGAATGGAATATGCATTTGTATAAATGTAACCGTATAAGCCAAGGACAAGAAAATGCATTGTCAACCTTAACATTAACATAATGAATTATGTCAATGCGGAGCTTTGGGTCATATATACTCATATATTATTGTTATTAAAAGTATACTGCAATAAAACTGACCTGTGCAATGATGAGATTGTGGTGTTGTAGAGATATTACACAGTAAAAATAAAAATAAAAAAAATTATGAGTATTTATTATTGGTCGATGATTGTGACAAAGTTTTAGTTTTTTCTTTTAGTGTATGTTTTATCTAGTAATTTTATCTTTGAAACAATATATCAAGCTTTACAAAAATACAATTTTAGGCTGATTTACTTTAATTATTTAATGGACAGACTTCTTTTGAATATGCACATAACATGCATAAATTTTGAAACAACTATGTTGGCTTGTAAGGTTTATAATTCCAAACTAATAGAGGACCGTTTTCTTTTTCTTAGAAAGCTTTTTCTTATTGTTAAGCTTACATAAGCATTAGATTTCATTTTAAAAACTTTTAGTTCGCTATTGATATCTTTAATATGCAAAGAGGTTAATCTGCAACTAATGTTAGTTTATGCTCTCATGTATGAGATTAAGGCTTGATCTTACTAAAAAGAACATGACCAAAGTGGAGGTATCCTTGGCCATAGCCACTAGGGATGTTTGATTTCCTGCACATACTATCTAGGTTGAAACCACCCTTAGTAAGAAAGCCCATCTCATTGGCCCAAAACTTATTTTTCTTGGATATAAACAAACAAGTTAATGGCTAAAACTAATAATTTTTCTCATGAAAAAAGTTTTCCCATTACAAACCATCAATATATCATTTTAAGTGATGTGTTTTTTCCTAAATAATAAAAACAAGTAACTTGCATTAATAATTAGATAAAAATAACACTCTTCACTTTCTTAACAATAAATAAAAAAATAAAACAAAAAGAAAAAAAAATTAATAATTTTATTATAAAATAAATACACATAAATCAATAAATAATAAAGAATAGCACCACCACCATTAACCATTATTATGAAAAACCATATCTGCAATATTTATAAAATACAAAATTAAAAACATTTTTTAAATAAAAATTATAAAATATCATTGAAGGTATATTCAAAGTTCATGTCATAGCCTCATTAAAGTTAACTAGTATTAACTAGTTAAAGACATTTGTTTACTTTATTTTCTGGCAAGAAAGACTTAAGTTGTTATTGTTATAAAACAAATTAATTTTTCTGAATCATTAAATTAAGAGGAACTAATTAAAGAAAAGGAAAATCTTGTTTAAGCTTTTGGTAAAATGTTTCCAAGAATAGGAGGTGGTTGGGGAACAGTTGGAAAACAGTTACCTACTCCTCTGAGGATAAAGCTGAATCCCAGAGGAGCAGTAGGGGTTTTGTGCAAATTTGGTATAGGAGAGTATTTTCTAGAGCTGATGGTGACCAGTTGAAGAAAACTCACAACAACCCTTGTGAAGCCAAAAGAAACTTTCTGAGTTTGACTGGATTGGCCATCCAGAGGTCATAGCAGAAAGAGGAATTCTATTCCACTGTTAACCCATGGCATCGTCCAGATTTTGGAGCTAGGGGGCAAGTGGAAGACGTAACAGCCTCCCTTGAATGGTTGGGAGGACCGCAGCTTAAACTATTTATTCCAGATAAGTGTTACTGTGTAATTATAAGCAGGTTATTCAAAAATTTGAAAAGATTTCTTATGGTATTACTCTTGCTGGGATTACTGTCTTATTATGAAATCCTGTAAATTATGTGTATGATTGTTTACAGTGTGGAAGATAGAAGTAAAATTGTAGACAGTTGGTTCTCTAAATTTAGGGAAAATATACTGTGGAAGTTATTGGTATTATAACCTAGCTTATTTCTCTTATTTCATAGTATGATACAATATAGTTTAATTCCCTCTATGTTGTGAGGAAAAATATAGAAATCAGATAGTCATATATTACAAATAATATATATATACAAAGTAGCATAGTTATTAAACTTCGTATGAGAAGAACGAAGTTCATACATTGTGTTTCTTCCTGTTACTACGTAGTATACTGAAGGAAGTAATTTATATAGAACTGAGTTTACAAGAAAGAAAAAGCAGAAGAAAAATCTGCATGTATAAGTCGTAAGATAACTGGAATTAGAGGGTTAGAGCCGACGGACTGTCGACCCTAGTCCTGGGCAAAAACCCAAGTCCGGGGTGCATCATTCGTGGCTGTTAGCCCCATTTCTATATACAGGCATTGTGAATTGGTGGCCCGGACACCGCAAGGAATATCTATGCCTATATTTGAGAAGTATTAGAATGTCAGAAATCACATAACGCGGTGAGAAATGAGCAGATAGAAAGAACGCGAAGTTCTAGTGCTAATAATCTTATCAATCATTTCTTCAAGATATAAAAGAAATATCTGTTAAGAAAAAGAATAAATGAACTGTGCATTCTCGTGATTTTAAGCGCTATGTCACGTTTAACTAATTAAACACAAAGAACCCAAAGATTCTCATTTTGCATGCAAGTAAAAATTAGGAATACTAGGTAAGAAATCCCGATCTAAACCGGAATGGCATAGAATGTGTTCATCATGGCATAGTAAACAGAAAGACTTCATTTTATTGTAAAGATTACAGAAGAAACTTCTGAGACAGTTAATTTAACAAGAAATTTTGTGTCTATATTAATAGCAATAACACACTGTTCAGAATATTTGTTTATATTGGAACTACTACTCATGGCCTCGGCCTCAAAAATAAAACAACAAGAAATTACTCAGAATTGTTAACGACATCATGAGTGCCGATATCAATACTCTTATTACAAACTGTAACGAAAAACCTAAAAACCCTTGCATATTTAAGATTCATATGCTGCAAGATTGTAAAACCCTAGGTCAGGATTCAAATCCCAAGTCTTCTTTATAAATGCCATTGAAAATACGGCTATCAAAATATCTTCACAAACGTGGTGTACCTATTGATAGGAGATGTAATCTTTAGCCGTGGCATGATGAAATGCTGGTGAATAATTGTTGGTAGGGTTTGGCTGAAAATCCACTAACCTATGATACAATACAAACCCTGTTAAGAAAACAAGCTCGTAAGCAAGATTAATAAATGAATAGAGTTCTAAAAACAAGTTGTTCTCGAATGGAAAACGCTTGAGTAATATACCTGTTGGTAATTCAACTCTCTCGTCGAACCTGAAAGATTAAACATGCTCTGAGTTAAAATAAATTCGTTTTGAAGCCTGTAGCCAGTTTTGTAGCAGGCATGATAATTAAACCCTAAATAGAAATGAACCCGAAGGTAGGTTACCTCTTGTTGTTGAGTTGTGCCATGGCTAGTCGGAAGGCCTAAACCCCAGAGCAAAGAAGAGAGCTATTCCTCTCCGCAAGCATTAAACTCAGTAAGGAAGTGAATCTCTGAAAGATAAGATATGAATCAGCTCGAAAAATGTACAATTAAACATAATCAGAACTAGATTAGCATGGCTAACAGAGCGAAGTAAGGGGGTAACAGTTCAAGCTTACCTTTAAAGCCAAATCATGACGGAGAAGCCAAAGAGAAGCCGAACTTGCAAGCACACCATGGAGAGATGAAAGCAGCTGAAAGACTAGCCAAACTGGTAGAAGTCTCCGGATGTTTTCCCTCGTGAAATGCGTAGAATCCGAGGCATTTTTTACAGCTGTCCCAGCTATTAAACACCCAGTACAGCTATGTTAAATTGGAGTTGACAACAATACCACGACGAGAAGTCTAGCAGGCCATGTGGCATATTCAAACTTCGAGGAAAACCTCAAATGGTAAGTTATCTATGGAGAGGGATTCGATAATCAATGTATATATGATATCAACATTAATGATTTCGGGCTGATTGATCTAGTAATCAATGTTTAAATACTGTTGGGTATTGTATAGTTTATGTTTTTAATAATTCGTACCCAGAACAATATCATATAGTAAATGATTAGAGCAGCTAGTATATAGAGGATACTATATGGTTTTAGCAAATGTGTGCCAAGGTTGAAAGTAACTATAGTGATTCACCAAGTTTCATATGATTTTTATATATAAACTTCGAAATTTATTATTGGTGCTTGAAACATGTACTTAGTGTGATAAACATATACATATGTAAATACTTTAATTATGTTGAGTGAAATTAAAAAAAAATATATATATGATGGTAAATACTTGATGGGTGATAGTGACAAGTAGTATCAAAGTCGGTTGCTACACTGGGATCCTAAGGGTCTACTAACAGTGAAGCTGTGTATGTGTATAGTGCAGTGAGAGAAAGAGAGTGATAATGAGATGAGCTATAGCATCACAGTCACAACCAAAGGAAACTCAAGCCCCAACAGTTATGAATCCAGAAATGTGGGTTCAATTAACTGTGGAACGACATCAAAAGACGAGTCAGTTGCTTGAGGAACAACAACATCAAATTGAATTCTTGTTAAACACAGTACAACAATTACAAGAAGAAATGATAAGAGTCCGGAAGAATAATGAGAGGCTATTACAAGACCAAGAGAAAATTCTAAAGAGTTTATCGGATAAACAGAATCATGAGGTAGATCATCCAAGTGTTGAAAGGAGTTTACCAGCCGATGAAGAACAGCATACAAGAAATAACACTATGGATAGAATGGAAAAGAGTCCCTCCCAGAAAAGAAAAATCAGGAATTACAATGAGGTAGAGTCAGGCAATTTATCAGACCAACAAGATACTAAGAGACAGAAAGTGGAACTGCAGGGAGAATTTCGCAAAATTAAGCCACCAATGTTTGATGGTGAGGCAAAGGAGGTGGCTGAAGCTTGGTTAATCAATATAAATAAGTACTTTTAGGTATATGAATATAGCAGCAATCTGAAGGCCAGATTGGCTATATACCAATTATGAGAAAAAGCCACCCTATGGTGGGAAGAGGTGAAAAATGTATGTAACATTGATGAACGAGATATCACATGGGAACTGTTTCAGCAGTACTTTAAGGACAAGTACTTAACAAAAATATTTTATGATGAAAAATCTAAGGAATTCCATGATCTTTGGTTGGGACAAATGACCATGGACGATTATGTTACAAAATTTACTTCCTTGTTACGTTACGTTCCTTACCTCTGAGAAGAAAAAGCCAAGGTGCAGAGGTTCTTAAGTAGTTTACCTGCTCATATGAGAGAACGAATAGAATTTGTTAATCCTCAGACCATGGATGAAGCCATCCATAAAGCAAGAATGTGCTATCAACAGGCCAAGGCCAAAAGTGGAGGAAAAATCTGGCAGCCAAAGAAAAGTCAGAAAAATAATTCTAATTTTAAAAACAGTAAAAGTGGCAACTTTAAAGGCTCAGCACGGAATTCTATCAGCAAGCAGTTTGGTAAGAATCACCAAAGAACCAAGTGACCAGCGAAGGAGAAACCCACAGAAGCATCTAGCAAGCCAGATCAGGGACAAATTTCTAAACCTCCCCTACATTGTTGGGGCTATGGGGAGGCTCATTATTATAAAAATTGTCCCCAACGAAATAAAAATGAAGCTGTAAAAAATTTACAGGAGGCATCTACAGTGGGGGACGTGGCGCGAAATATACCTCGTATAAATGCAGCCTTGGAAGACCGACAGGCTTATTTTCAGCCCACAATGATTGAACTAGAAGGTACTTTACTAACTAAACCTGTTTCAATTTTAGTAGATCCTGGAGCAAGTTTGAGTTACATAAGTCCTAAAATAGTGGAAATGTGCAAATTAAAAGAGCAAAAATTTAAGAATTCTTGGTTAGTTCAGTTAGCTACCAGAGCAAAACGAAAGGTAACTGCAAAAGTTCCTAACTATATTTTGGAAGTAGCAAAACAACAGTTACAAGTAGATTTAAATTTCTTACCATTGGGGTTTTATGATGTGTTATTGGGTATGGATTGGTTGGAAAGACACTAGACCCTAGTGGAGTGCAAAGAAAAGATTATTTACTTCAGAATGCAAGATGGCATGCATAAGGCACGCATAAAGAGATTCAAGGAATTAAAAAGCCTATGCAATTATGACCAATAACAACATCCCAAATGGGTAAGTGTATCAGAAAAGGATGTCAAATGTATGCAATTCAAGTAGGATTTGCAGACACCAAGGAAAGGCACCAATAATGGAAGATATTCCTGTAGTACAGGAATTTCTGGATGTATTTCCAGAAAACATTCCTGGTTTGCCACCCAAGAGGGATATTGACTTCACCATTGAATTGCTACTACGAGCCTCTCCGGTGTCAAGAGCTCCTTATAGAATGAGCGTGCCAATACTAACAAAACTGAAGATACAGCTACAAGAATTGTTAGACAAAGACTACATCCGTTCAAGTGTGTCTCCATGGGGAGCACCAGTCCTTTTTGTTAAGAAAAAAGACGGAACCTTACGTATGCGTATGGACTACAGGGAGCTTAATAAGCTGACTGTTAAGAACAAATACCCCTTATCAAGAATCGATGACTTATTCGATCAAGTAAGAGGGGCTGAGGTGTTTTCTAAGATAGATTTAAGATCTGGATATCATCAGATTCGGATTAAAGATGAGGATATTTGCAAAACAACATTCTGCACTCGTTATGGGCATTATGAATTTGTGGTACTGCTCTTCGGATTGACAAATGCACCAGCAACCTTTATGAGGTTGATGCATGGCATCTTTCATCAATTTCTGGATAATTTTGTACTTATTTTCATAGATGACATATTGATATATTCCAAAAGTGAGGAAGAACATAAAGAACATTTGAGAATAGTCTTGGAAATGCTGAGGAAGCATCAACTTTATGCTAAGTTTAGCAAATGCGATTTTTTTAAAACAGAAATCCAATACCTGGGATATGTTATATCAGCTGAAGGGATAGTTGTTGATCCTGAGAAGATCAAAACTATTATGGAATGGTGAGTACCTCAGAATGTGGCTGACATTATATCGTTTATGGGTCTAGTTGGTTATTATAAAAGGTTTATAGAAGGATTTTCTAAAATTGCTTTTCCTATTACATCTTTGTAGAAGAAATGCAAGCTTTTCAAATGGACGAATGAATGTCAGAACAGCTTTGAAAAGCTGAAGAAACTTCTGACTACAACACCAGTAATGAGGGTAGCAGACCCTGATAAAGACTATGTAGTTTTCACTGATGCCAGCAAGGAAGGTGTTGGAGGAATATTAACTGAGGAAGGTAAAGTGATAGCCTACGAGTCTAGGAAACTGAAAGACCATGAACAGAAATATTCTGCTTATGATCTGGAACTTACAGCCGTGGTGCATGCTCTCCGGGTGTGGAGGCATTACCTGCTGGGTAAGAGGTTTGTACTTAAAACAGACCATCGTAGCTTGACTAATTATTTTAAGCAAGCAAATTTAAATTCTAGACAAGCAAGATGGAATGCCTTTTAGAGTGAATTTGACATGGATATACAGCATGTTAAGGGAAAGGAAAATCGAGTTGCAGATGCATTGAGCATAAAACTGCATGGTATTTATGCATTATACTATAATCAGCTAGAAAGTCAACTGTTGGAACAGCTAAAAGAAGAAGCACATGAAGACCCAGAATATAATTTTTTGTGGCAGCAAATGGAGGATGATAAGAAGTATGGCAAGACATCTGAGTATGGAAAGAATGAAGACCAGGTGTTGACTTTTCGAGGAAGAATTTATGTGCCTAATCATACAACTCTAAAGGAGTTAATTCTGAATGAGTTCCACCGCAGTAATTATGATGGTCATCCGGGATATCAGAAAATGCTTACTGCAAGAAGAAGGGTATATTATTGGCCAAGTATGCGTAAGAATATTATTGAATAGCTAAGCAAATGTTTGGAATGTCAGCAAGTAAAGGTGGAGCATCAGCATCCTGCAGGGCTATTGTAGCCCATACCCATCCCTGAATGGAAGTGGGAGGTTATCTCCTTAGATTTCATCATGGGATTACCGCGAACAAAAAGGAAGAATGACTCAATCATGGTAGTGGTAGACAGACTAAGCAAGTATGCACATTTCATACCTGTACAGTCTACGTACAAGTCAGTACAGATTGCTGATATATTTATGAAGGAAATATTCAGGTTGCATGGTATACCAAAAACTGTGATTTCAGATCGAGATGTTAAGTTCACATCCGCATTTTGGAAAACTTTGTTTTCCGGTCTGGGAACACAGATACACTTCAGTACCGCCTATCATCCTCAAACTGATGGGCAGACGGAATGGGTAAACCAAGTTTTGGAAGACATGCTACGCATGTATGTGATGCAGCGGCCAACCAATTGGGAGGATTATTTGCACCTTGTTGAGTTTGCTTATAATAATGGGTATCAGGAATCTCTGAAAATGAGTCCCTTTGAGGCATTGTATGGTAGGCAATGTCGTACACCTATAAACTAGAGCAGTCCTGAAACAAAATTATTGTTGGGACCTGAAATGTTGGCTGAAATGGAAGCTGAAGTAAAGAGAATAAGGCAGAATCTGAAGGCTGCACAAGATAGACAAAACATTTACGCAGATAAGAAAAGGTCTTACCGTGAATTTGTGGTAGAGGACCATGTTTACGTAAGAATTAAGCCCAAGAGGAGTACCATGAGATGGACCTCTTGTGCCAAATGATCTCCCCGTTACTGTGGACCTTTCTAAATACTGGAAAGGGTGGGATCAGTAGCCTATAGGTTGGCCTTACCCAGCCATATTCAAGTGCACAATGTGTTCCATGTGTCTTTGCTGAAGCGATATGTACATGATGAAAAACATGTGATTCATTGGCAAAATATTCAGGTAGAACCAGACGGAGAGTTTCTGGTCGAGCCGCAATGCATACTTGACCGAAGAGAAATTGAACTCTGCAAACGAGTAGTTATCCAGGTAAAAGTGCAATGGAAGCACTTCGGACCGGATGAAGCTACTTGGGAGGACGAGAAATTTATGCGGGAAGCTTACCCAGCGCTCTTTGCAGAGTTGGACTGAAACACCGAGGATGGTGTTACTTCCAGGGGGGTAGTTGTCATAGCCTCATTAAAGTTAACTAGTATTAACTAGTTAAAGACGTTTGTTTACTTTATTTTCTGAAAAGAAATACTTAAGTTGTTATTGTTATAAAACAAATTAATTTTGCTGAATCATTAAATTAAGAGGAACTAATTAAAGAAAAGGAAAATCCTGTTTAAGCTGTTGGTAAAAATTTTCCAAGAATAGGAGGTGGTTGGGGAATAGTTGGAAAACAGCTACCTACTCCTCTGAGGATAAAGCTAAATCCCAGAGGAGGAGTAGGGGTTCTGTGCACATTTGGTATAGGGGAGTATTTTCTAGAGCTGGTGGTGACCAGTTGAAGATAACTCACAGCAACCCTTGTGAAGCCCAAAGAAACTTTCTGAGTTTGACTGGATTGGCCATCCAGAGGTCATAGCAGAAAGAGGAATTCTATTCCACTATTAACCCATGGCATCGTCCAGATTTTGGAGCTAGGGGGCAAGTGGAGGACGTAATAGCCTCCCTTGAATTGTTGGGAGGACCGCAGCTTAAACTATTTATTCCAGATAAGTGTTACTGTGTAATTATAAGCAGGTTATTCAAAAAGTTGAAAATATTGCTTATGGTATTACTGTTGCTGGGATTACTGCCTTATTATGAAATCCTGTAAATTATGTGTATCATTGTTTACAGTGTGGAAGACAAAAGTAAAATTGTAGATAGTTGGTTATCTAAATTTAGGGAAAATATACTGTGGAAGTCACTGGTATTATAACCTAGCTTATTTCTCTTATTTCATAGTATGATACAGTATAGTTTAATTCTCTGTATGTTGTGAGGAAAAATACAGAAATCAGATAGTCATATATTACAAATAATATGTATATACGAATTAGCATAGTTATAAAACTTCGTATGAGAAGAACGGAGTTCATACATTGTGTTTCTTCCTGTTACTGCGTAGTATACTGAAGGAAGTAATTTATATAGAACTGAGTTTACAAGAAAGAAAACGCAGAAGAAAAATCTGCATGTATAAGTCGTAAGATTACTGGAATTAGAGGGTTAGAGCCGATGGACTGTCGACTCTAGTCCTGGGCAAAAATCCAAGTCCGAGGTGCATCGTCCGTCGCTGTTAGCCCCATTTCTATACGCAGGCGTTGTGAATTGATCGCTCGGACACCGCAAGGAATATCTATGCCTATATTTGAGAAGTATTAGAATACCAGAAATGACATAACACAGTGAGAAATGAGTAGATAGAAAGAACGCAAAGTTCTAGTGCTAATAAATTTATCAATCATTTCTTCAAGATATAAAAGAAATATCTGTTAAGAAAAAGAATAAAAGAACTGTGCATTCTCATGATTTTAAGTGCTATGTCACGTTTAACTAATTAAAGACAAAAAACCCAAAGATTCTCATTCTGCATGCAAGTAAAAATTAGGAATACTAGGTAAGAAAGCCCGATCTAAACCGGAATGGCATAGAATGTGTTCATCGTGGCATAGTAAACAGAAAGACTTCATTTTATTGTAAAGATTACAGAAGAAACTTATGAGACAGTTAATTTAACAAGAAATGTTGTGTCTATATTAATAGCAATAACGCACTGTTCAGAATATTTGTTTATATTGGAACTACTACTCATGGCCTCAGCCCTAAAAATAAAACAACAAGAAATTACTCAGAATTGTTAACGACATCATGAGTGTCGATATTAGTACTCATATTACAAACTGTAACGAAACCCTAAAAACCCTTTCATATTTAAGATTCATATGCTACAAGATTGTAAAACCCTAGGTCGGGATTCAAACCCCGAGTCTTCTTTATAAATTCCATTGAAACTACGGCTATCAAACTCTCTTCACAAACGCAGTGTACCTGTTGATAGGAGATGTAATCTTTATCTGTGGCATTATGAAATGCTGGTTAAGAATTGCTGGTAGGGTTTGGTTGAAAATCCACTAACCTGTGAGACAATACAAACCCTGTTAAGAAAACAATCTCGTAAGCAAGATTAATAAATGCATAGAGTTCTAAAAACAAGATGTTCTCGAATGGAAAACGCTTGGGTAATATACCTATTGGTAATTCGACTCTCTCATCGAACCTGAAAGATTAAACATGCTCTGAGTTAATATAAATTCGTTTTGAAGCCTATAGCCAGTTCTGTAGCAGGCATGATAATTAAACCCTAAATAGAAATGAACCCAAAGGTAGGTTACCTCTTGTTGTTGAGTTGCGCCATGGCTAGTCGGAAGGCCTAAACCCCAGAGCAAAGAAGAGAGCTATTCTTCTCTGCAAGCATTAAACTCAGTAAGGAAGCAAATCTCTGAAAGATAAGATATGAATCAGCTCGAAAAATGTACAATTAAACATAATCAGAACTAGATTAGCATGGCTAACAGAGCGAAGTAAGGGGGTAACAGTTCAAGCTTACCTTTAAAGCAAAATCGCGACGGAGAAGCCAAAGAGAAGCCGAACCTGCAAGCGTGCCATGGAGAAATGAAAACAGCTGAAAGACTAGCCAAATTGGTAGAAGTCTCTGGATTTTTTCCCTCGTGAAATGCGTAGAATATGAGGCATGTTTTACAGCTGTCCTGGCTGTTAAACACCCAGTACAGCTATGTTAAATTGGAGTTGACAACAATACCACAGCGAGAAGTCTAGCAGGCCATGTGGCATATTCAAACTTCGAGGAAAACCTCAAATCGTAAGTTATCTATAGCGAGGGATCTGATAATCAATGTATATATGATATCAACGTTAATGATTTCGGGCTGATTGATCTAGTAATCAATGTTTAAATACTGTTGGGTATTGTATAGTTTATGTTTCTAATAATTCGTACCCAGAACAATATCATATAGTAAATGATTGGAGTAGCTAATATATAGAGGATACTATATGGTTTTAGCAAATGTGTGCCAAGGCCGAAAGTAACTATAGTGATTCACCAAGTTTCATATGATTTTTATATCGTAATGATTTTTATATATAAACTCCAAACTTTATTATTGGTGCTTGAAACATGTACTTAGCGTGATAAACATATACATATGTAAATGCTTTAAGCGAAATTTAAAAATAAATAAATTATGATGGTAAATACTTGATGGGTGATAGTGACCGTTCAATATGAATATTTTATCACGATAATATTTACCTTATTTTCAAAGACAAGTCACGAGGGCACACATTACATTTGGAAATATGGGGATGATAGTTGAGTATGTGCCAAATTAACCTCAGCCAGTAAGGCGCGGTAAGTCTGTTGAGTGGTCGTTAATTTTTTTTGCTTAATCTTAAGCTCACCCGAATATAATGTTGAGGACCGTGTTTGGAAATCCAAACCCTTGACTGCTACATTCTGGGCTTTTCTCCATCGTTTTTCACAACTTGTACTGCTACAAATGATCTCCACACATGTCCTTGTAAAAGATAAGGGCTGTGACACGACTTGAACGCCACCTTTCAACTACCTTACATAGAAATTATGGGTACACATGTCCTTGTAAAAGATAAGGGCTGTGACACGACTTGAACGCCACCTTTCAACTACCTTACATAGAAATTATGGGTATCATTTTATTTGGCTGATATTGAAACTTTTGGGTAATTTTTTACTGGGGTGACAGGTATGTTTTATTATGGGATATGTATACTTATTTGATTTTAGAATATTTTTTTTAGAATTTTAATATGATAATTAATAATTATTAAGTGGATAATAAAGGTTTAATTTTTATGAAATATTACAGAATATTTGTAATAGTATTTATAATTTTTATGTTAGTTATATTTTTCTAATAAGTTTATCTCAAATTAATTAGTTAAAGAAAATGTTATATTATATAGAACATGTGGTATTGATAAACCATGATATTGGCTCAATGTATTGTAATGAAATCTATTTATAAGTTAAGAATTTCTATTGTAAAGTGTTAAATTTTCATGATTAAAAAAATTGTTTAACTCATATATTAATTATTTTTATAATTAATAGTAATAATAATTTAAATAAAGTTACAATATGGTCAATTTTTATGAAATTTTTTTGGCAATGTAAGATATTTAGTTGAGTAAATATTTTTATGTTTATCATAAACTAATGGCTATAGCTATAACTATTTAATGATTATTTAGTTTATATGACTATGCTAATCATATATTTGATCGAAGTTTTGATTGATTTCCATTGTAATTTTAAATGAGAGAAGAATTTATTTAATGTGGGATGTTATTATTAATTTTGTGAAGAATCTATATGATTAATTCCGTGATTGAGATTAATTTTAATTTTAAGTAGGAGAAAGATCTATTTAATGTTGAATGTTATTATTAATTTTGTGAAGTATCTATTTAATGTTGGATTTTATGATTCACACCATGTCGTTTTTATAATTGGTTCTTTTCTCAATTCTTCTCTATAGAATTTAGATCTATTTTTAGAATTTAATGAAAATTCAAATTTACAAAAGTTAATTAATTTGGATTGTAAAATTGGAGTTGTCTTTAGTGTGATTTTTTGATTTTCTGACTATCTGTGTTGGTTAAACTTGTTTTTTTACCATATATATGGATTCAACACCCTAATAAATTTTTAAGGTACTTCGATTATGCAGTGGTTACCCATAAAACTTGTGATTTCAATAAATCCACCAAAAACACTTCCAAAAATTATCAAAATAACAAAAAACAACTAAATAAAATTTGTTAATTTGTGCCGGTGAAAATTCTCCTCCATGGGGATTCCCGGATCGCAGGATCATTCGGGAAAGCCTATGCTATCGGAGGAGGTAAAACGTCGTATTCCTTATATTTATTAAAAAGGGTAAACAAAACGTGTTACCTCTGTCCCACAGCCTACCCACGATATATAAATAGGCAGCAATGCCAAGTGGAAGAACCCAAAATTTCCACAAATTCATTAAAAAGGTGAAAAAACGTGTTGACTCTGTGTCACAGCCTACACACGATCTATAAATAGGAAGCAATGCCCACTGCAAGAACCCACAACTTTCACAAATTCTCTCCAAGGTTGTTTTAAGTGGTGAGCGGCAACCAGGCCAGCAAAGAGAATGGATGCAAAGAGTCTATTAAGGAGTCCCGTGTCTACTTTGACCTATTTTGGGAGGCAGAGGCAAAACCCATTTGGCTTTTGCAATTTTTATGCTTGCTCCAGTAACCTGCCATGGAAAAACCACGCGCAATTCTCAGCTGGTTTTGTACATATGGTTTTGAAGGAGAGGAGAGCCCAGTACAAAACCTTTGCCTTCAATATAGGAAAAGGCGTCTCCGCAGCAGAAACCTTTTCTAAAGAGGCCATAGAACAAACGATTCCTGGAGAAGTGATACTGCAAGAGGTATCAATTCTCAACGCTACTGATTACCGTGCAATTCTGGCCGAGGGTGCATCAGAGTTGATAGGCAACAGAGTCTCCCTCCAGTTGGTGAGCAGCAACCAGGTTGACCCAGGTAAATTAGCTTTTGTATTTAATATTATTCCCCTCTATTTGGTTTCCATGACGTTTTATATGGTAGCTTCCTTTTTAGATTTCTGTTGTCATAATCTGCGGACAAATGAATGTATGATGGCAGAAACGGGATTCGGAAAAAGAGCTGGTGAAGCGTCTTATTTAGAGTGGAGTCCCTTCGATGGACCCATTGCGGAGGACAGACACTACGAAATCACTTTCAAGTGGAACTCTGCTCTGGGAGTTCCGGGAGCATTCTTGATAAAGAACATGCATTCACGGGAGTTCTTTCTGAAATCTCTAACTCTTGATATCCCTGGTCACGGTAAACTGCGCTTTCAGTGCAACTCGTGGATTACCCCCTATGATATCAGCAAAACTGATCGTATTTTCTTTTCTAATAAGGTATGCTGTATTATGCATTCTTTTCCAGTTAATCGGTTTATAGGTTAAGGTTTTCTCTTCAATCAAGAATGGGTTCATACATTAATGTTGACCAGCGCGTCCTGTGATCAGAGCTACCTGCCCGAAGAGACACCAGAAGGTTTAAAGAAATTGAGGGAGCAAGATATGGTGGAACTACGAGGAAATGGAACGGGAGAGAGGAAAATATACGATCGGATATACGATTATGACGTGTATAACGACATTGGAAACCCTGACAGCAGTCCAGAGCTGCTGAGACCAGTGTTGGGTGGATCCAAGGACTTCCCATATCCTAGAAGATGCAGGACGGGCCGTCCACCATGTAAAACAGGTATAACATTGACTATGTCCATAGTAGCATTCGGATTTATATACACCATGTTTTCAAAAAAAATTTCAAATCGACGTCTGGGTGCGAAACTGTTTTTCATAGATTAGGTGAGAGTGGACTCCATTGTGCCACTTCATACGGGTTAAAGATATTTTTGGATTGGAGATTTTGGAAATATTTTGGAATTTGATAAATATATATTTTTTTTAATTTAAGAAATTTGTTTTCGATGAGTATATATAGTCCAGTCAAAGATTGGACCACAAAACTTGTGGGATCAAAGTTTCACATCTCATCATTGGACCACATTCATATGATTAATTTGATAAATATCTTTGGATTAGAGATTCTGGAAATATTTTGGAATTTAATAAATAGTGGTTTGGCGTAGACTTCACAATTTGATAAATATCTTTGGATTAGAGATTCTGGAAATATTTTGGAATTTAATAAATAGTGGTTTGGTTTAGACTTCACTTTTATACCTTTGGGAAAAATAATTTTTGTCAATCTATTGAATATTTTGGAATAAGACAAATAGTAGTTTTATTTTGGAATAAGACAAAAATAATTCCTTTATTCTAAAAATAATTCACCTCACCCATGTACACCTTATTTCAGAATATGCCCTATATTACTATTAGGTAAGTGCTACTTCAGAATATTTTGAGAATAAGATAAATAGTAGTCTGGTTCAAAAATGATTTACTCTCCTAAGTTGTAGAAATATTTTGAAATAATTTTTATACTTTTCAAAAATATTTTGAGATAAGAAAAAAGTAGTTTTATTTGAAAATATCACAAATAGTAGTTTAGTTATAAAAAAAATTGAACTCACTCTTATACCTCTTATTTCAAAATATTCCCTTAATTACTATTAGGCGATAGTGGATTAGATTGGGATTCCAGAAATATTTTGCAAAGAGTAATTTGGCAAAATAAAATACTTTATTCTTATAAGTTTTGAAAATATTTTAAAATAATTTTGTGAATTTAAAAAAAAAAATAGAATAAGATAAATAGTAATTTTATTTTGAATATAATACTACAAATAATAATTTATTACTCCTTACCTCTTATTTCAAAATATTCCTTGAATTAAGTTTAGTCGTACCCGTCTCTCAATTAACTTCACTCCTATTCGTCTTATTCCTTAGAAGTTCAACTTTACCAAGCTCCCTCATTATATATTTAGATTTGAGGGTGCAAGGTAGACTTCAATGTTTAATCGATAGGGATTGGGTGGAGCACATTAGTGTTTGACTGGTGAAGTTTGAGGTTGCAGTTAGAGGATTCAATGTTTATCAGATATGGGATTGGTGGAGGAAGAGATTTTCGTCCTCCCCTATCAACGAATTGTGAGGGATTTGAGAGATTGGTAGTTACAGAAATTTATGTTTAACAAATATGGGTTATCAGTTGTCAGAGGAGAAAACTTTTGCCCTTCTGGCTGAATATCAAGAATTGAAGTCGCGGGTACAAATGGAAAAAATGGTCATATTAAATATGAGATTTATTAGTAAACTGAAGTGTATATTAAATATGCGCTATTGATTTTTTGATTTTCTTTAATATTTTGAACTTTTAAATTGATTATTATTGAATATAGAAAGATAGTATGGGTTATTAATTTTTTTTAATATATATTTTGAAAATTTCAATTGATTATAAGATAAAAAAGAATATATGATGTCAGTTATAAAGATATTGATTTTACAAATGAATTTAATATATATATATATATATATATATATATATATATATATATATATTTTGAAATAATTGATTTTATTTTTATTAAATTTATAATTGAATTAAATATTAATTAAATAAATAAATTTAATGGTATTATAAATATAAAATTTTTATTTTTATAATTAAATTTAAAAAATATTTATAATATTTTAAAGTGAAAATCATATTTTAAGTGTAAAATTTAAAAAAAAAATTACACTCATAAAAAAAATTGATTAGAGTTTGGTTAAGATAATTTTATAATAATAATATTTTTAAGAAACACATATTTTTAACTATTAAGGTTACTTGAAGATGAAAATAATTATTAATATTCTCTATTTTAAAACACACCTAAAATATTTTAAAAATTATATATAAATAGTTGATTTAACATAGATATTGAAATATTTTTATTTTTTTTAATGTTTTTTTTCTGACTTTTTATACATAATTTTTTATTATTATTATTTAATATATTTTTAAATACAAACATAGAATTAATTTCTTTGTTGTTAATATATTTTAAAGTATAGTTATCTTTATAATTGTTATTGCTTTTTTATTACAACTGTTAATTTTTTTATTTAGTAAGTACTTTATTTTTATTTAAAAAAAAATATTTATCAATTTCAAATTAAACAAAATAAATTATACATCTTCTAACTATAAAAATTATAGTAGGCTAAAGCATATAAAATGTAAAACCCATGCTAAATTACACAATGCATTTAATAAATTTATCCAACATCCTAATCGCCATTCTATCCAAAACTCCAAAATATTTTTTAAATAAATTTATAAAAAAAAATTCTTAAAAAAAATTGATACATTTTACAATAAAATATAATCCTTCTAATATATAAAAATATTAACGAAACACCCACATTTAATTAACACCTGCATCTAATTAATCTTTTATTATTTTGAAAATAACATTTTATTTAATTAAATAAATAAATATTATACAACCCCTAAATCGATAGAGTTGAGGTAACCTCATATTTTTATATGATTAATATAGTTTTCTGTATTTGAAATATATAATTTTATATTATTAAATGGCTGCTCCATACTAATTATGGTATTTGTTTATTTTACTATCTGTGAAGATTTTATCTTTAACTGTTGGTCATTAAGTTTTTTGTTCGACGTCAATGCTCTTGCATCCCCTCTGAAATGGTGCTTTTAAAAAACAGTAATGCCTCTGGTCACTGTGCTATTATAAAGTCGCAAACAAAAAAGTAGAGTTATCAGTCAGAAAATTCCATTTAGTAGCCCATCCGATCGATGTCGTAAATATTTTGAATTAAGAAGCTCCTAAAGATGTTTAGCTGAGTTTCCCAGAACTGTGACCTTTCTTTATGATGCTCTTTCTTACACCTTCAAAATTATATGCAGATCCCAAGTCTGAAAGTCGAACCAGTGCGTTCTTCATTCCGCCAGACGAAAGGTTCCCTCATGCGGATTTCACTGATTTTGGAGCCCACACCATCAATGCTTTCGCCAATCTGATTGTGCCTGAGATCACGGAAGGTTCTGAGAGTGCCTTCAAAACGTTCGAACAAATTGAACAGCTCTATGTTCAGGGATTTCAAAGTCAATATAACTCCCCGAGCAAACTTCTTGAGCACAACAAGAATCCCCTTCACATTCTGAAGGGAATACTAGAAGCCGCCAAGGACAATCCACTCATAGATTTTGTGCGTCCTCAAGTTTATGAAGGTCAGAATGTATTGATATATTCTTTCTGTTTAATTCATATCTTTGTTCTTCAGAAAATTTATTTTGCTGAAGTGAATTTTCACTGCCATAGCTAATGAGAATGCGTGGAAGTCCGATATTGAGTATGCACGGCAGGCTCTTGCTGGTTTAAATCCGATGACGATTCAATGCTTACAAGTAATTCAATTACTACTTGATACCTCATTTGTCCCATTTATAAACGAATAGGAATAGGAATAGCCCAAGGATATGTGTAGGTATTTTGTTCAAACACGCCCATAATAATTAGATTTTACACGTGACAGGCATTTCCCCCGTCCAGCAGCTTGGACCCAAATATCTACGGCCCACAGAAGAGTTCAATCACCGAGCAACACATAGAAAAGTTCCTTGAGGGCCTTTCTGTGCAGCAGGTTCGTCGCACTTTACCTTAATCTTATACTCTCTCCTCCATTGTTATTTTTTTTTATAGGTATTTCAAATAAATCAAGTCATGATGATATTGATGCAGGCTGTTGCCTCAAAGAGACTGTTTATTCTGGACTACTATGATGCATATATGCTTTATGCCGAACGCATCAATAAGCTATCAGAGGAAAGTAAAACATATGGCAGTCGCACACTTTTCCTCCTCACAAACGAGGGAGTGCTGAAGCCCGTAGCCATTGAATTGTGTTTGCCTCCCACTGCTGAAGAGGCCGAAGGTGTTAGGAACGTGTACACTCCTGCGGAGGAGGGAACAGAAGAAGGAGCGTTATGGCTGCTGGCAAAAGCTCATGCCCGTGCCAACGATGCGGGTTACCATCAATTGATCAGTCACTGGTAAGCCTTCTACTTCATATTCTTCTAAATGATATATAAAATTACTTAACTAATAATATACGACATAACATAACTATACTAATCCATACATACATATATATATTCATTTTCCAGTTTCATATACAAAACATAAACCATCCATACATACATATATATATATAACTGTTCTGTTCGGATCACTTCGATTGAAGGCCTGCGGAAATATTCCTGGCTGTCTTCGCCTAGCTGTTCAAAGACCTTCCAAACCCCCAAACTGTGTACTACCTTCTTTAGATAATTTGTCTGCCATTATATCGGATTCTTTGTAGATGTGTCAAACAGATATAAGAGCAAATAAGCTTTTTACATGAAGGATTTCTTCAAAAATAGGTAGCAAGGAGTGGATGTGGCATCTTTGAGACTCTCTAAACCCGTTTATCACAAAGTATGAAATCTCCTGAGGTCTATGGGTACAGACCAACAAAAAGAAAAGCTTAAGTGCTAGCCCGTTTCACATAATTGTTTGATCCTCTTCCAAATCCAAACAAGAATTTATATAAAAAAATATCATCATAATTAATTTTATTTTTAAAATTCCTTAAATAATTTTTTTTTTTCATAACAATAATAAAGATAACAGAGAGTAATATAATGGTTTACAGAGAGTAACATAATTGTTTACAGACACGACAGAGTACGTGTTTAACTTTTTTCTGTAATATTTTTCCAATTTTTTTTTTGAGAGAGTTATTATTTTTAAACAGACAACCCTATAAAAATTGAAAAATGTATGTGTTCACTATGGAGTAGAGAGTTATAAAGTTACGAATAATAATATGTTTAACCAATTGAGTTATAAGATTTTTTGTTTGCGAAAAAGAGTTACGATCTTAATCCATTAAAGTATGGTTACCATATACACTTTTTTATTTGAATTTAGAAAACATATGTTTTTAATCATTAAATTCATTCAATCTATACATGAAATAAGATACAGTATCTTCAAAATGTTACTATTATATATTTATGTCAAATACCGAGTAACATTATCTTATTCGAGATTATATTCAATTTCATAATATGCAAAATTGGTTTAAATGAATTAAATGTTTTGGGAAATTTGTATCCTTTTGCTAGTAACACATTGCATTAAGATTTCTTTTCTTTATTGGGTGTAGGTTGAGGTTAGACTAGATTTCATTTCATAATATACGAAATATGTTTAATGAATTACAATGTCTTTTGAAATTAGATATATCATTTTGCAAATATCACATCATATTGCATTCATTTTTCTTATGTTTGTTGGTGCAGGTTGAGAACCCATGCAGCAATGGAGCCTTTCATTATAGCTACTCATAGACAATTGAGTAGAATGCATCCAATGTATAAGTTACTAATACCTCATTATCTTGATACAATGGACATCAATGCGGCTTCCCGTCAAAGCTTAATAAATGCTGGAGGAATTATAGAACAAAGCTTTACTCCAACAAAATATTCCATGGAGATGTCATCTAAGATATATAAAGATTGGAAGTTTAACGAACAAGGATTGCCTGCCGATCTTCTTAAAAGGTTTGTTCTCAAAGAGTAAAATGCTAGTTTCATTATATATTTTTCACATACAATATTGACATATAATTGTTATGTTGTGTAGAGGAATGGCTATCCCAGACCCAACAACACCCCATGGTCTAAGGCTTATGATTGAAGACTATCCGTTTGCTGTAGATGGCCTAGAAGTATGGCTTTCTATGAAACAATGGGTTTCAGACTACTTGAATTTCTATTACAAAGATGATGCATCAATGAAAAGAGATCAAGAATTGCAAGCATGGTGGAGTGAGATTGTAAATGTTGGGCATGGAGATCTCAAGGATGATTTAAACAGATGGTATAAAATGGAGACAAAAGAGGAAGTTGTTGAAGCAGTGACCACTATTATATGGATTGGATCAGCTCACCATGCTGCAGTCAACTTCGGGCAATATGCTTATGGAGGTTACATGCCTAATCTTCCCACCATGAGTAGACAACTTATTCCAAATAAAGGTTCTATAGATTACACTGAGATGGTGCAAGATATATATGCATATTTCCTTAAAACTGTATCTACTCCATTCCAAGCCACCCTTGTCATGGCCATTTTGGAGATATTGGCAAAGCATGCAAAAAATGAAAGATACATAGGGCAAATAGATGGATCCACACTAGAATGGGATGACGAAAATGGAATAGCTGAAGCATTCAAGCAATTTTCATCAAGGTTAGTGCAAGTGGAGAAGAATGTATCTTCCAGAAACAATAATCCCAATTTGAAGAATAGACTTGGACCCGCTCTAGTTCCTTACACATTATTGTATCCTAGCACCACTGATCTATCTCGATCTGGTGGGCTTACTGGTCGTGGTGTCCCCAACAGTATATCCATCTAATCCATTAACTACTCATATTTGTAGTGTGACAAATTAAAATATGAACGACTCTCCTTATTTTTTCCATCCAATGTTGAATCTCTATAGTATTACAACTTAGGATATTAACATTCCCTCTTTACTGCAACCCAAATGCCTATTGGAATGTAAGATATTTTGTTGGGAATAAGAGAGAGACTTCTTCAAGTGATAAGTTACTTATTTTATGTTAGCTTGATATTTTATCATTTATTGGCATGCAAATATGCACATCTCAATTGTCCTTGTCTTGGTAAGTAATTGGAATTTAGTTATAGGTTGGTCATTAACTTATTTGTCAAATCTCATAAGGGGGTTTAAAATTTTTTTTATTGTTTTTAAATTCATTTTTTGTTGTTACAAACTCCAAGGCAAAAAGAATTATTAATTTGGAAAAGGAAATATCATTTATTTTGAAAACCATGATTTTCATTTAGGGTAAATGTTCCTTACTAACTACTAAAGTTTTTCAATGAAGCATATATATATTAATTTTATTTTTTTGTTACAGACACCAAGGCTAAAATCATTATTAATTTCGAAAAATAAAGGGCATTTATTTGAAAAAAAAAGATTTTCATTTATGGTAAATGTTCCTTACTAACAACTAAAGATTTTCAATTAAGCATATAAAACTTCTACATGACTCCAAAAGAAGATATCGATGTTTAAAAGTTTGCACAGGTTTAAAGGGAATGAAAAGAGCCTATGATATCCAATAAATATTTTGACTCAAGGGTTTGTAATTTAAGATAAGTGATAGGAAATTTGCTATAAAAGAAGGTAACACAGAAATTGTACCAAAATTGTGATTAGAAAATTAGATTATAACAAAATAAGATTAATCTAATGAATACATTGAACTTTATTATTTCCACGAAAAAATATCTTTGTATAAAAGATGAATTAATTCATATATTAACTATGTTTTAAAACATCAACATTATGGAGAGATTAATTGCACAACTTCTTTAGTTTTCCTAACAAGAAAAATAGTTATATCTTTTAGGACACCAACATCAACACTATGAACATAATTTTTTGGGTTTGGTACAAAAAAAATATATAAATATATTAATGATGTCTTAGAATATCAATATCATAACTATGAATACAATTTTGATTAATTCTTCTGACAATAGCACAAATTTTACATAATCTCTAAAAAGTGAAAAAATATATGGTATCATATTATATAATAAAATTGTATATTTCAAATCTAATATCATATTATATAATAAAAATGTATATTTCAATTAAATTTTTATTCGAATTCTTAAATCATTTTCAATATATTCAAAAGATAAACATTATTGAGCATAACCCAATTTCAATGAAGGCGATAGCTACATATCAAGTAAATGTAAATAGAATATATAATGAATCAAATTCATAATTAAATTACATCAAGCTATTCAAATGCTATAGTTCATAATTATAAAAATATTAAAATGCGGTAGAAAATATCAACATTTGATAAAGTCACTATTATTACGGATTCTCGAAAAATTGATGGCCTGAAAATATCAACATTTGATAAAGTCACTATTATTACGAATTCTCGAAAGTTTGATGCCCTTAAAAGATGTAACTAGTGTTTTTAGAAATTGTGTTCATATATTTTGAAAATGCGTGTGCAAAATCTAAAAATATGACAATGTTATGTTTAAACAGCTTAAGCCTCGGATATGCAACATAAGTTCCACGCAAGAAAATCTTTAAGATAGATAATCATTTTAAAATACCTAATAGTTACGAACATTTGCATGCATTCCATAATGTGCACATTGGTATGAGCATAAATGGTTCTCCTTTTTTACATAATAAGAACATGTATTTCATATTTTATTTAAAGCCACACATGCACTTTAGTGACGTGAATGTGTCCCTATTTAAATAACTTTGACCCACGCAGAAGCTTTGCACAAGCTACACCATAATGGATTATAATACTTCATGTGTATTTTCTTTTTATAAAATAATGGTTGGAATAAGGAATTATTGATAGGGGATGAATTATTGATTGTAAGGTTATTAGAATTTTAAGAATAATTTTTTATTTCTTTTATGAATAAACAACAAGATAAGGCATTCATATGTACACACAATCTATCAAATGAGTAATACACATATATTGACACAGGTACTTTTATGCGGAAACCCAAAAGGAGAAAATTGTCAAGTTGTTTGTTGTTATGATGTAAATAAAGCAGGTACTTAATTACATCAATTTGTTTGTGAGCACCCACTCACAAGAGGCCCCAACTCCCTTCAAATAGCAAACCACTAATTTCCAAGAGGCACCAAACTTTTATGAATGCGGACAACTACTTGCTCTAGCCACTATTCTATTTTTCATACAATTTTAAAACTGAAAACAGAGGCTAATACATATACAAAAAATATAATTTTGATCCGTTGCAATACCAACTCCGTTCCTTCAACTCTGCAGTTCTCCTTTGAACTATGCTCTCTGCTACTCAACCAGATTTCGTCTCGGCCCCTCTGCTACAATGTTTGTCATTTAATATTGGGCCCAGTCACTCTTTCATTTACACACTCACGGTGTTGCACTCTAAAACCCAAAACTATTCTACATTCCCCTACATTACAGAATTGCACTCCACTATTTTTTTCCTTTGTTGTGCAAGGAACGAGGTTTTCACTGCAGTTCTTCATGTTGTTTTTGTTGCTTTGTACTTGGTAGTGTGTTTCAACATGGCACTATCTATTGTTGTTCCATAAAAAAATTCCAGGCCACTATAACTCTATTAAATATAAGAATGGGCCATTTGTGTATTCTCCATATTGTGAAATTAATCTCAATTCATTGCACACATAACAAGAACCTTCATTGAATTCATACTGCGCATATCACTTGATCATCCTTCACACTCTAGTAAGGCACCCCATTCCTATTTAACTACTTCGCAAATACTTGAGTGTATTGAAGGCATGGATCTCCTTCCTATAGTAGTTGCAACACTATTAGAGCCCATAGATTTCCTGATATGATGTCCCAGAATCATTCTCTTCATTTATTTCCCCATGGCGTGCAAGTAATTATTAGAGGAGGCTTGCTTCAACTCGGGACAAACTTTACAGTCGTCATTAATAAAATGGCACCAAACTCTCTATGCACATTTACTATCATTTTCCAACTCATACATCCTCTTTAAATTGTCCGTTGGATATACAAACTCATTCTCTATTGCTATGTACTTGGTAGTGTGTTTCAGCATGGCACTATCTATTAATGTTCCATAAAAAATTCTAGGTTACTGCAACTCTATTAAATATAAGAATGGGCCATTTGTGGATTCTCCATATTGTGAATTGAATCTCAATCTTTCTTGCACACATAACAAGAACCTTCATTAAATTCAACCTGGGTAAATCACTTGATCATCGTGCACACTCCAGTAAGGCTCCCCATTCCTTAACTACTTCTCAAATACTTGAGTGTATTGAAGGTGTGGCTCTCCTTCCTATAGTAACCGCAATAGTCTATTATAGCCCATAGATTTACTGATATGATGTCACAGAAGAATTCTCTTTATTTACTTCCCTCTAATGTGCAAGTAATTATTAGAGGAGGCTCACTTCAGCTCCGGAAAAACTTTACAGTCGTCATTAATCAAATGGCACCAACATCACTATGCACATTTACTATAAGTTGTTGACTCATACATCCTCTATAAATTGTGCGTTGTAGCTACCAACTTGTCCATAACTATTACATAATGTCAAATATCACATACAAGGAAAAGTTGTCGACTCATCCATTAAATATATGCTAATACATGAGTTGGATCCTATAATCCATGTTAACTGTAACTTTCTTAAATAAAATTTCAAAAGATTTATGGGAGAACACTCTGTCTCATGACATTGTTTACCTGACAATCCATTGAAATTTCTTCCGGGTTTTCAACTTCCAGGAAATTCCTATTATTATTTTTGTCAATTGGCGATACGTCAACTATTGTCCCATTCCAGCCTATCTCCTTTCCATCTCAGACCACCTTTTATAAACCTTTGCGGTTCTATGCCTTTCGGGGTTCCAGGGTTTCGGGCTTCCTTCTACTCGACCCACTGTAATCTCATAATACTTTTAAATAAACCTCTAGAGTTCCGGGGTTCTGGACTTCCTACTAACCCAGCTCACTACAGTACCATAACTCTTTTAAATAAACCTTTGGGGTTCCAGACCTTCCAAGGTTCTAGGATCTAGTACCAAGGGCTTCAAATTCCTTACTTTGGTTGACCATAACTTTTGATCCAGAGGCCCATTTTTAGTATTCGTCATACCGTTTGAAAGACGTTTCTAATAAATTTCTAAATATTCCACTTTCGGGAATAACTCAGTGAGACGAACACAATTCCTTCTCAAGTTAAATACTCTAGAACGCTTGGAATACAAAGATATCCAGGAGGATACAAATATTATATTATAAAATGTATGAATAATGAGATGCTGAATGTTACAAATGAGGCCTGATTATATACCTACATAGGTGCCTCTTCATGAAAGGTCAACCTAATTACTAATTAACTAATCTATCATTTATTTACATTATTTATTCATTACATTGCCTTCCCCTCAGAAAGCTTTGTCCTCAAAGCTTGTCGATGAAAGGCCTCGATTTATTTTCCTACTACGAACATCTTCTCATCTCAGGGAAGTCATCCTTGTTGATACAAGTTGATATGATCCTCTAAGTGACAAACAAAACTGTCACACTGAGAATGGATCGGACCATCCTAAATCAATCTTCTGTGGAATCTTACGATGACTAGAAACTTGTGATGATTCATTAGTATTCTTCATAATATCAGCTTGTTTGTATTCTGAATACATAGCTTGGCCTCCCGTGATTTGGATGTCGATAGAGAAATTTTTTGGTTTGACTTTGATTTTCTTTTGGCGAGGATTTTATTGATTAGGTTACAGAACCTTCATTTAGAATGTTCCTCATTCGTCTGGTATCTAAGTTTGTTTCTTCTGCAACTTGCTTGTTGTCTTCTTCAGTTGAGACATTTACTGGATCAACGTTCGATTTTTCTTCAACTTGAACTTCTATATTTAAAGATTTCGATGCTTCATTTTCGACAAGTTGTTGCACCTTGTTTTCCAATGACTTCTTGTCTTTCTTCAGCTTCTTAATTTGCTTTAGTAATTTATCGTTGTGGTCCTTGAGGCAAGCAACTTCTTCATTCTTGTTAGTTGTGATTTTATCAATTTCCTCCTGCATATTTTGTATCACCTTTTTACCTTCTTGGAAAATTACGTTTGAAATTTCTTGTATGTCTTCAAGCGCCACGAAATTTCGCTTCAAGTTAACGTCCTGCAGCGTTATTTTCTTCTTTTTGTAGGAGAATGTCAAAAACTTCTTTTTCGTATTAAGGGGGAATGACCCTAGTGATTACATCCAGAGCGAACCCAGAACTATATCACTATTATTGGGAAATAAGGTTTTAACAGTGAATTGCGAGACAAAGTAATACTCCCCAATACTTAGGTGTAAATTCTCTATGTTGTATTGTGTATCATTAGCGTTAAATGAATTTTCTTCAGTTATATTTGATTCAGGGATCACTAATTGGTTAGCACATTCAGTACTAACATAATTACTCTTTTGATTAAGATCGATAAATATGAGAACTTCCTTTCTCGCAAGTGACCCTTTGATTCTAATTAGTGTACGAACAAACATACTATAATTTTCAAGAAATCTTTCTTCTTTCCTTTCCGAATTAGATTCAATTTTCTTTCCATCAATGATTGATTCCATTTTGTCTGTTGAATTGAGTTTTTAGGGTTTTTAAGGTAACCCTTCCTAACTTTCTCTTCTTCTTTTTAATGAAGTTATTATTCCTTCAATTTTTTTTTTAATAATTTAATTAATTAAATATATAAACAAAAAAAAGAGTTAAAAAAATCAATTGTTAAAAGAATATATATATATATATATATAACAATTGATTTTTTTAACTCTTTTTTTTAATAATTTAATTAATTAATTTTTTTTAATTTTTTTTTAATAATTTAATTAATTAAATATATAAACAAAAAAAAGAGTTAAAAAAAATCAATTGTTAAAAGAATATATATATATATATATATATATATATATACTTTTAACAATTGATTTTTTTAACTCTTTTTTTTGTTGAAAGGTTACAACCCTAGTGAAACATGGTTATTCACATATATTCACCTATAAAATATATGTCCACTTATGTGTATTTGATTTGGTTAATGTTCTCCACATAAAAGTAAACTTACCATTCACAGAGATTTTTTATTCCTTTACTTCTTATTTTACCTTGCAAATACCATGGGAAATTACCATGGGCTTCCAAAACCACGAGCTTGTAAACCATCGAAAGAATAATCAAAATAACCTTACCTACTCTTCTTTATTTCTTTTTCCTTTTTAATTTTAAATTGTCTTGGTATGTACATATATGTACTTCTTTATATATATCTCTTTTTTTTTCTTTTTTTTTGTTTATTTATTTTTTACTTATATATATATATATATATATCTTTTTCTTTTCTTTTTTTCAAAATTTTCCCTTTTTTTTCCTTCAAATTTTTAATTTTCGCCAGAGGCCTATTGGTGAAATTTCTTCAAATTTTTAATTCTCGCCAAAGGCCTACTAGTGAAATTCTTTAAATTTTTAATTCTAGCCAAGGCCAACTGGTGAAAATGGAGAAACTCCAAGATTGATAGCGAAACGCTTCGACGACAACAATGTTGACAATTTTTTTATGGCCAAAGGCCTAGACCAAGGAGCGTAGCTCTGTGCAGCGATGAGCGGCCAGAAGATCAAACTGCTCTGATACTAAATGAAGCGAAAAACGTTCCTTCTCAAGTTAAATACTCCAGAACACTTGAAATACAAAGATATCCATGAGGATACAAATATTATATTATGAAAGGTATGAAGAATGAGATGTTGAATGTTACAAATGAGGCCTGCTTATATACCTACACAGGTGACTCTTCACGAAAGGTCATGTCTTATCATACATGACCTTTCAGCCTAATTACTAATTAACTAATTTATCATTTATTTAAATTATTTATTCAATACACTCAGATGATATCTTGAGACATAATCTCCTCCAAAGTTTGGGACTCCTCAGCCATCATAGTCATACTTTTATGGCTTCTCCACTAAGCCTTATACTATGGTGATTCTCTATAAAATACTACAAAAACCATGGGAATCCCCTTGAAAAAAATGCCCGTCACTGCCAACATCTACTACTTCCATCCTTCATGCTAGTCCAGTTGAAATCAATGCTAAAAAACTAGGTGCAACCAATTATTAAGATAATGCCAACTATCTAACAATATTCCCCTTTGGCATTGATGGAATAAACTAAGCTCTCCCTGAAATCAGTCATGATTTTCTTCATCATTGTTCTTCTCCTTGGCACTATTAATATTCTTCCCCTTTGCCATCAATGGAAAAGGATCCTTTTGAAGTATCCCCCTGAGACAGTGCAATCTTCTCATCTATTGATCGATCAAATTTAGTATTTTCCAACACTGATTGTAGCTGATTCATTTGGGAGGAGGAGTCACCACTTTAATCTATTGTTGGAGATACATAAAGGGCTCTCATGCAAGTGGCTTAGTAATATGTCTGCAATATGTTTTGTTGTGGCCACATATTCAAGACAAAGAAAACTAGCAGCAACATGTTCTCTTAATAAGTGGAACTTTATGGGAATGTACTTGGTATTTGAGTGCATGAAAAGATTCTTAGAGATGTTGATAGCACTAGCGTTATCACACAAGATTCGAATTGGATTAGTCAACTCTATCTTAATTTACTTCAAGGTCTCCTTCATCTAGAGAATCTGTGAATAACATGTGGCAGCCACAATATACTATACTTGACAAGTTGATAAAGAAATGGAGTCTTGTTTCTTGGTGACCCAGGACACAAAGTACTTTCCCAAAAGGAATGTTGTAGCAGAGGTCCTCTTCCTATCATCAATACCGCCTTCCCAATAAGCACTAGTGTAGGCCTTTAATATAAACTCTCTTCTCCTAGCATACCATATATCATATTCGGATGTGCCTTGAAAATATTTGAAGATTATTTTAACAACAAGGACATTACTTTCACGGGGGTAGGCTTGAAATATGGCTACCAGACCTACCACATGCATGATATCTGATCTAGATGTTGTGAGATATAGCAAGATTCCTATCATTGATCTATAGAAAGTCTAATTAACCAATGGTGTCTCACCTTCTTTGTATAAATTACAGCCTGTAACCATGGGGGTGCTAATTGGCTTTAAATCTTCTAGTCTAAATTTCTTCATGGTTTCTCGTAGTTATTTGGATTAGGAGATAAATATCCCATCTTTTGATTGAAAAATTTGCAGTCATAAGAAAAAGGATAGTTCTCCCGACATGGAAATCTCAAACTTTGTTTGCAAATAATTTGAAAATTGATGTCCCAACTGCTCCAAATCACTTCCAAAGATTATCTCATCCACATATACTACCACAATTAGTAGGTGGTCATCTTCATATTTTATATACAGATTGTTGTCTACAGTCGCCCTCTTGAAGCCTTATTGCTAAAGGTATCTAGCCAGTCTTGCATACTAGGATCTGGGAGCCTGTTTGAGTCCATATAAGGCCTTCCTCAGCTTCCACACAAACCCTTCATTTTCAATGAGCATGAACCCCTTTGGCTGCTCAATATAAAATTCTTCTTCTAGATCTCCATTGAGAAAGGTTGAATTCGCATCCATCTGATATAAATTGATGTTTTTATGACTAAAAAATGCAAGAAAAATTCTAATAGCTTATATTCTTGGTACAAGTGAAAAGGTTTTATCAAATTAATTGAGAAAATGTTCGTGTGGTATTGATAAACCATGATATTGGCCCACAATATTGTAATGAAATCTATTTATGAGTTAATAATTTCCATTGGTGGGCCTAATGGTTAAGAGCACGTGTTTCCTCCTAAGAGATCAAGGGTTCAAAACCAGAGGGGGGTAGAGTATATATGCCTTCATAGACTTAACAGTCAAATCGCTTCGTGGAGGTGGATCCCTTGTCCCACAAGCAAGGGGGTCTCATACACCAATTTGGTGTCTCACTTGGCCGTGACCTTAAAATTGGATTATTATTATTATTATTGTAAAGTGGTGAATTTTCATGATTAAGCATATTTTTTAAGTCATATATTAATTATTTTTATAACTAATAGTAATAATTATAATAAAATTAAAAATTATTCAATTTTTATGAGGGTTTTTTTTAGCAATTTGAGATGTAGAGTTGAGTAAATATTTTTATGTTTATCATAAATTGATAGCTATAGCTATAGACATTTACTGGCTATTTAGTTTATATAATTATGGTAATAATATTTGGTTAAATTTTGTATTTATTTCAATTGTAATTTTAAATGAGATAGGAATTTATTTAATGTTGGATGTTATTATTAATTCTCGGTTACAGTTGTTAAACTTCAATATTTTGGGTGCCCTAAGGGTTTTTGATGGTGTTGAATCCTCTTCTACCATCAAAAATATAATTCAAACACACCAACTACTTGATTTTTTTATTTTTATTTTACCGGATTCCGGCAAAAAACTGTCGTCCGGGCTATTCTGTTGTGCTAGTAGACAACTCATCTATTTAATATTGGATGTTATTATTAATTCTGTGAAATAGCTATTTAATGTTGGATTTTATGATTAACTATGTGAGAATCATGTCGCCTTTATAATTGGCTCTTCCCCTCGATTCTGATCTATAGAATTTAGATCTATTTTTAGAACTTCAGGAAAACTAAAATCTATAAAAGTTATCTAACACTGGATAATAAAATTTGTTAATTTTTGCTAGTAAAGGTTCTCCTCCATGGGGATTCCTAGATCACAGGATCATTCGGGAAAGCCTACGCTATCGAGAGGATATAAACCATAATATTCCTTATATTTATGGAAAAGTTAAATAAAATGTGTTACCTCTGTTCCACAGCCTACCCAAGATATATAAATAGGTAGCGATGCCCACTAGAAGAACCCACAACTTCCACAAATTCATTAAAAAGGTAAAAAAAACTTGTTAACTTTGTCCCACAGCCTACACACGATCAATAAATAGGAAGCAATGCCCACTGCAGGAACCCAAAACTTCCAAAAATTATCTCCAAGGTTGTTTTAACAATACTAAATTAGTGAGCAACAACTAGGCCAACAAAGAGAATGGATGCAAAGAATCTATCAAGGAGTCCCATGTTTACTCTGACTTATTTTGGGAGGTAGAGGAAAAACCCATCTGGATTTTGCAATTTTTATGATTGCTCCACTAACCTGCCATGGAGAAACCATGTGCAATTCTCAGTTGGTTTTGTACATATGGTTTTTGTTGAGTACTTAACAACAAAATATAGAATAGAAAGCCACATCAGATAACACAAAGAGACAAGAATGGAGAAAAAAATATAAGCACACATAAATTGGAGAAATTGATCACAGATTTCTATTACAAGAGAGGCCTTGCCTTGATTGGCTTGTTTAGGCAAAGGCAGGAAGCAAAAATTTATAGGATTACATGGATGCACAAATTAATGTGGCGGTTGTTTAAAATGGCAGGGCGGTGTTGTAGGTTCGGCATCGTCGTCTGTCAGAGAGTCGGTGAGGTTGGTGGTTAATGGCGTGGGTGGCGAGGTTGTATGAATACGACTTCACATTAACATTCTCCCACTTGAGGCTTGTTACACGACATTTTGTCACTGTCCTTGCAATCCCCATCTCACCCATTGGAGGGTCATTTCTGTGATCAATAAGTAGTGTCATTTATTTCAACCACTCCCAATGACTCATCCTCGAAGTTGTTGGAGTGGAAGCTCTTCTGAGGATAGTTCGTCTTCTATGTCAACCTCGTTAAAAAATGAATTAGGCCTTGAGGATAGTTATTTTAATGTGTCTAACCTCATTAAAACAATGAAACACGTTCCTGTTCAATTTGAGTTTTTGATTAGATATCATAAAATCCCAGTCGAGTCTTTCTCTTGATCTCGTAATTGAACCTTCACTCCATCTACCTTTCCTATGGACTGAAGCTTGGGGGGCATGTACCTTGAATTGATTCACCACTCTGGGGGAATGCCCACCTTTTCAAGCATAGTTTGTTTCTATTTCAAGCTTGCGTAAAAATGAAATCGATTTCAAGCATAGTTTTCTACAAAGTTTCAAGCTTTTGTAAAAATGAAATCATTCCCAGTTTACCTCTCTTGACTTCCATTTTATCAGCCAGTTTTTCCAGATGAACCTTGGTTGTCTCATTCCATCATCACCATATACTTGGCCGATTATATGCCTTCACTTGATTGTTTTACCCATTCCTGAGGAACCATTGCAATGAGTGGTCTTGTTAGCTAGCCTCTTGACCTTTACTTGTTCTGAGTAGTTCTACCATCACTAGAACCAGTAATACCACTCATTCCTCCAGGAGGAGTCAACTTTCATCTCTTTTCTGACTCTCTAAAACCGAAGATATTAACGAGACTCTTGTCGTTTTGAACTTGTTAAATGGCCGCGAAAAGATATCTACCCAGTATACGTTTACCCATTTTTCGAGTTGGGATGGATTATTTACGAAAAAGGAATACCTTAGCCTATCGCAACTAAGAGGTTATTTCAGATATTGTTTTCTACCTTTTCGGATCTGAGAGACTATTTATGAAAAGGGCCATGCTGGAGTTTTCTTTTCTTCCTTCTTTTCAAACTCTTTTAACATGAAAATATGTCGAGTTATCCCTTTTTCAAACTCATTAAACCTTGATGACATCGAACTTTGTCGCCATGACGTTACTCGAGTTCCTCCTTTCTAGGGCTCGTAAAATGTACTAGGTTCGATTTGTCTGAAGGAAAAACTTACAACAAAAGCATATGCTATCCCCTTCAAGCTTGTTTTAAAAAATAATTGGGGTACTCGCCATAAATGGTGGGGGAAAATGGAACCAAGTTTTAGTTATGTTAGCAGTATGTCGCTCTTGAACATGGCACTTGTTTGCATTCGTGTCGGGTTGGGGACATCTCACTTTGTCATTTTTTGCCTCCATGGGTTTGGGTAATCTCTTTTGACCTCTCATCTGCTCTTTGCCACATCATCATGACCTCAGATCCTTTGATGTAAAATACTACCAAATCTAGTGTTGTGTCGCTGATATGTTTAAGAGAAGTTTCCCTCTACAGTTTTCAACCTTCCTCTGATTCTCTGTTGGTCCTGATTCACTATTATCATGTTCCTCTGTCTCGTGTCAATGATGTGGGAAACATTATAGCCCACCTTCGATCAGGTCACTTCCCGTCGACTTCATCTCATTATCTAGGAAATTGATCTAGAGACTCCCTTTTTGTACCTTGGAGCCTGCATGCCTTAATGGCAGGTTCTTCGCATTCGACGCAAGGTCCACTTCATTAGCCTTTGATCGAGTGATTTTGCGAGTGTTCGACACCAGATCAATGTTCACATTTTATGGATTTTACCGGTTGTACCTTGAGAGTCATCATCATTATTGGTGGTTTCTCTCGTGCCTATTAACAACTTTCATCATTGGCTGGTAATCAGGTGATTTTCTTTCATGTTTGACTTCAGCTCATATATTCGCATTCTTGAATTTGTACTTGTTCGGGTCGAGATGGAGCGCAAGACCCTGGATCTTGTTTGATAAAATCCAGGATGCGAATTCTTGTGGATTATCATGACGTATTACATGACTATTTGATTGGATGGTTACGACCATACCTGAGTCTATTTGTTGATCCTTACTGCTGGATGGCTATGTCCATACCTCGGATCTTAGTTTTTATATACTCTATTATGGTATGCTACACCCATACCACGTGTTCATGTATCAGAGATATCAGTTGTATTTGTAATCGTAGTTTTTCCGACAACGGTGTTTGGTTCAAACACGTTCTCATAAATCATTTCGCCCCTCCCTCTCCCTCAGACCTCCTGCTTTAAGGGGCATTTGTTACACAGCATTTTGTCATTGTCCCTGCAATCCCCATCTCGCCCATTGGAGGGTCATTTCTGTGATCAATAAGAAATGTCATGCCTTGCAAAAACCATCATTGTATCCCTTTACATGAGAGTAATATTCCTTCTATTGACAATTCCTTGAGTAGAGATTCAAAAACCTTTGTTTTTTCCTTGGCACGAGTAGTCAGTTATGACCTCACGCTAAAAAGGAAGATTAACACTAGGCCCCGCACCAGTTGGCGCTCTATCTCAGTTAGCCACCTGCGCCGAGTTGTTTATGGAATGTTTTTTAAAAATAGAGGCAAAGATTCCACTCCAACTACTTCGAGGATGAGTCATTGGGAGTGGTTGAACTAAATAACCACAGACTCCCTCCTTTAGTTTATGGATTCCACCTCTTATGGGAACCTCCTAAAGGATAGGCCTCCCTCACACCTTTGTAGGGATCCTAACCTCCTCCTTTTCCTCTATAAAAATAAGCTATCTATCTTTCCATAAGCTAGCTAAACATGGAGAATTGAGTATATTATAGCTTAACTATTGAAGACATAGAATAAGAAGGAACTTTGTTGAGAAATCTTGAGTCCATGCCTTCATCCCGTTCAAAGCCCCTGACGAGTATCTAAGATGCGCTTCGGCTGAACCCCACTGGAGGAGACTGTCACGTCAAAGCTTTGGTTGTACCTCTTCCTTCTATCAATACATACATGTGACTATTGCTTGGTTCCAATTTTGTGTTATATGCTTAATGAAATATGCTTAGCCCTCTTTGACTCACTAGTAGTTATGAATGAACCTATTATGTCGTATGATGTTTTTTTTTGCTGTTCTATGTGCAGGCATCCGAGCATGACTGCAGAAAGATTGTGACTTGCCAAGGCAAGAGTGAGAGGCTACCACCACTATAGCCATGATGAAAATGTTGGATTCCAGGTAAGTCTATCTACCATGTCCTCTTTTCATTTAGTAATTAGGAATCAACACTCTAGCATGTCTCTTTGTTTCTAGACCCACTCTAGGGCCAGAGGGATCGTCTCTGTCTGTAGAGAGGATTTACCTGCTTAAAAATAGAGGCAGACATTCCACTCGAATAACTTTGAGGATGAGTCATTGGGAGTGGTTGAAATAAATAAGCACAGACTCCCTCATTTAGTTTATGGTTTCCACCTCTTATGGGAACCTCCTACAAGATAGGCCTCCCTCCCACCTTTGTAGGGATCCTAACCTCCTCCTTTTCCTGTATAAAAAGAAGTTATCTCTCTTTGCATAAGCTAGCTGAACATGGAGAATTGAATATACTATAGCTGAACTATTGAAGAGATAGAATAAGAAGAAAGTTCATTGAGAAAGCTTGATTCCATGCCTTCATCCTGTCTGAATCCCCTGACGAGTATCTAAGATGCGCTTCGGCTGAACCCCGCTGGAAGAGACTGCAACGTCAAAGCTTTGGTTGTACCCCTTCCTTCTATCAATACATACACATGACTATTGCTTGGTTCCCATTTTGTGTTATATGTTTAATGCAATATTCTTAGCCCTCTTTGACTGGCTAGTAGTTATGAATGAAGTTATTATGTCATATCCTGTTCTTGTTTGATGTTCTATGTGCAGGTATTCGAGCATGACTACAGAAGGATTGTGACTTGCCAAGGAAGGAGTTAGAGGCCACCACCACTACAACCATGACGATAGCGTTGGATTCCAATTAGGTCGATTTACCATGTCCTCTTTTCATTCAGTAATTAGGAAACAACACTCTAGCATGTCTCTTTGTTTCTAGACCCACTCTAGGGCTAGAGGGATCGTCTCTGTCTGCAGAGAGGATTTACCTGCTTAACAAATTGGCGACTCCACTAGAGATTACCACATGGGTTTTTCACTCTTTGAGGTCTTAGTCATTCGATGAATTTAGTCAAACGACCATTTCCCTACTTTTTCCTATGTTTTTCATCAATTACGATCTTTTAGTTTTTTCTTAACGTGGTGAGTATGGTCTTGGTTGGGAGAAATTATTTGTTTTTTCTTGTTTAGGCATTGGCGCTTTTATTTTTCTGACAGTTGCACTGATTGGCGCTAGTTGTCAGTTAGCAACCCATGCCAATTGGCCATTACTGCTAGTTGTCAGTTAGCAAGTCGTGCGAGTTGGCACTAGTTTCACCCACAAATGTCGTGCCAATTTCAAGGTGTGTTAAAAAATAAGGGTTTTTCCCTAAATCCTTCCCCAATGTGTCTTTCCCTTCTGGTCCTTTTCTCTGTCTCCCCTTTACTTTTTCAATTGTGAGCATAGATTACATTGCTTGTTGTTCAGCTAAAAAGTCTTCTTTCTATGATTGCTTGATGTTAAAGGGAACAAATGCCTTGTTTTGAGCCAACGCTTTGGAAGTTCTCTTTTTCTTGAACTCATGTGTCTTGTAGCCTTTTGGGGAATTTCGTTACAAAGTGTTTAAAAAAACGATTTCATTCTTAGTGTTTGTTTGCATCTCATTTTCATTCATCCTTCATTAATAAAATTTGCATTCATTTAATTTTCGTCTCAAAGTTTTATTTTCATTAAAGTGCATTAGATCACATTACATTGAAAAGTCATTGTTGAGATTTATCATTGAACTTAGATTACATTGTTTAATGATTGAAAACTAAAGGTCGTATTGAGTGCATTCTCTTTCATTAAAAGCATGCATTAAGTAGATCTCAATTTCATCGAAAAATGCATTGAGTGCATTCTTATTCTTTCAAAAGAAAAACGAAATTGCGCATAGATTACAATTGCATAGTTTTCAAAAAAGAAAAGAAAATTTTGCATAGATTACATTGCATAATTCACATCATTGAATGTTTTAGATTACTTTTGGATAGTGAAAGTCATCTAGTTTGGAAAAGTTTCGTTTGTAGTATTTTGCATCCTTGTTTAAGACTCTTCCCTTAACTAGATAGCATTCATCGAATTGAAAGATTGATTTTCTCATATAGCTGCATATAGGAGATTGTCAGATGAAATTCGGTAAGGCCTTGAAACTGAAACATAATTCAAGATGAACTTTAAAATTTATTCAATCAATCTAAGGAAGCATTGAAACTTAACGCTCACACTTAGAGGTCTAGGATAGTGACGTGTTCCGGCATCGTTAAACCTAGTAGCTGTCATTCGCCACCTAGCTTTAGACAGTGCTAGTATGGACTTGTGCTCCCTATACCATCGATTATATAAATGGAAACCCTCATAGGTTGCAATATTTTATCCATAGGAAGCCGAGTCTACCGCCCTATAACCATGATACACCAAACACAGAATTCGGGGAGACTACCTACATTTACATCAAGTCCTTGGTCATTTCTCTTTCATTTGATCACCAAGGTGTATATTGCAGTTCACTGGAGCTTCGTACACTGTCTTGCATTAGATTACCTCAGTAGTCATTTTTATCTTTTCGTGACTCTCTAAAAGGGGAAAAGATCATCGAGCGCTTTTCTTTTCACGCTCATTTAACCTGAAAGTGATAGATTCACCTTTTCCCTATTTCTCAATTCTTGAAATACGAAATGACAGAGTTTTGTTTCGATGTCTTAAAATATTACTTGCCCCTGAAATATTCCTGGTTAAAGTTATCTTTCTTAGTGTTTTGTTTTACGTTTGTTTCTAATGGCAATGTTTCTGGAGTTTACCAACCAAGGAATCCACTTCGAAGGGAATCCTGGTCCTTTTCCTGCTTTTGGGAATTTTGGTGCTCCTTATATGGCAACATTTTCCCTTCCGGGCTTAACTATTGGTTTTCCTGTGTGGTTATTCTCCACCTTGGTGGTCCCGAGTGTCCCAACCTTTGTACAACCATCTCCTCCACCTGAACAAAATCATGTTGATTCTAAAGTGGGCCTCTCCCCTTCTTCGCCTTTTTCTTCATCCTCCTCTTCTAATTCGCCTGGTGAAAGTCTGGATTCTAGTAACCAAGTGGCTAAGAAGAAGAAGAAGACGAAAAATAAGATGTTAGATAAGAGAGAGGCTAACTCTGCGGCTATTGAGCCTAAGAAACCGTCCATTGATAAACCATCCAACCTTACACGAAAAGTAAAATTCCCTCGCATGTTGTGTAAAGGTGACCACCTTCTTCGAGACTGCCCTAGCATTCCCAGGGTACTTGAAGCATGGTCCAATGACTGTCCGTCGTTTACTTTGGCTTTTGAAAGTCATATTGGTGGCACAACTTCGACTAGCCATGATAAGACTCATAATAAAAAGGGTAAGATTACCAATCCCTGTAAGTTGTATGAAGGGCATCATCCCATTCACCTTTGTCTGTACATGGATGAAGCCAAGAGAGTGTTGAAAAACCCTACTGTTTATGCACCCTGCCTTTCGGTTGGTTACCAGAAGCTTTCTTCGAGTCCTCCGCTAGTTGATTCAACGAGCGATCAAGAGTCATCCTTGGTCAATCCCGTTCCCTCGGAAATTCAAGTTCATGAATCCATTCCCGACCAACCATTGGTCATGGAATCATTCGATCTGGTCCCGCCCATGGTTCATCATGTCCTTTCCGTTGAGAGCAGATCTCATCTCCCTCAATTTCTTCTTGTTTCTTCAGATTCCTCAGACTTGGAGAAACATTCTCCCATCCCTATAGCTCAAGAAGTTTCTCTTCCTTCTCCCATGTCTATGGTCCAAGATGATGCTCCTCTTGCTCTGGTAACACCCGAGGAAGACCATATCAGTTCAATGGTACCCCCTCCAAGTAGTTTGGTCTCTTCCTTTGATTGGAGTCGATTCGTAGTATACTGCCTTCCTTCTTATGTGCCTTTTGAGATCATGGTACAGGCCTTCAATATGGCCGTACCTAGCACAATTATAGATGAAGGCGGGTCTGTTAGTATTCTGTTTTCAACTACTTGGCAAGCTTTTGGTTCTCCACCACTTGTGCCTATTACACAAAATCTGTTGGCATTTAGCATAGGAACCAGTCAACTGTTAGGGATCCTTCTGAAGTTTACTGTTACTTTGGGAGGGAAAATAGTTATATAGACGTGATGGTTGTTCCAGGCCCCTTGGATTTAAATTTACTCTTGGGGAGCGACTATGCTTATGCCATAGGCACACTTTATCTTCCCTCTTTCATGTGATTTTTTTTCAAAACAAAGGTCAAATCGTGACCATTGATCAGCTTTCATTCTTTGGTCCTAAGGTGGTAGTTGGCTCACTGTCGTCTCTTCTAGGTCTTTATCTGCTGGTTGTACCTTCCCTGCTGCAGGTTAATTATGTGGCTACCTGCCCCATGCCTGCATTCATTCATAGTGCCATTGTGCATCGCGTGTTGGGGGAATTGGGTCCTAATTTCCAAAATATTGTTCTCCCATCAGATGAAAACCTCTTGGAAGCCATGACTTCTTATTCAACATGATGAGGTCATTGGAGCAGAGTTCGTTTTCTTGTGTTAAGCTCCTTAAAAATTGAAACAAGATCATCGGAGCATAGTTCATTTTCTTATGTCAAGCTCCTTAAAAAATGAAACAAGCTCATCGGAGCAAAGTTCATTTTCTTGTGTCAGGCTCCTTCAAAAATGAAACAAGCTCTTCGGAGTAGAGATCGTTTTCTTGTGTCAAGCTCCTTAAAAAATGAAACATGGTGTCATGAGGATGGTTCCTCTTCTATGTCAACCTCATTAAAAAATGAATTAGGTCATGAGGATAGTTATTTTAATGTGTCAACCTCGTTAAAACAGTAAAAAACATTCCCATTCAATTCGAGTCTTTGCTAGATCTCATAAAATCGCAGTCGAGTCTCTCTCTTGATCTTGTAATTGATCCTTCACTCCATATGCCTTTCAGATGGAATAAAGCTTGGGGGGCATGTACCTTGATTTGAGTGACCATGCTGGGGCCATACGTGTGCTTGTGTAAAAATGAAACTAAATTTCAAGCACAATTTGTTTCCATTTCAAGCTTGTGTAAAAATGAAACCGGTTTCAAGCATAGTTTATCTTTGTTTCAAGCTTGTGTAAAAATGAAACCAATCCCAAGCATAGATTACCTTTTTTTTCGAGCTTGCATAAAAATGAAACCATTCTCATTTTACCTCTTGTGATTGCCATTTTTTCAGCCTATTTTTCTAGATGAACCTTGGTTTTCTCATTCCTTTATCACCATCTTCTTGGCTGATCATACGCCTTCACTTGATTGTTTTACCCATTCCCGAGGAACCACTGTAATGAGTTTTCTTGTTAGCCAACACTTTTGACCTTTACTTGTTCTGATCAGTTCCACCATCACCGGAACCAATTGCTACCCGTAATACCACTCGTTCCTCCAGGAGGAGTCAACTTTTAGCTCTTTCCTGACTCTCTAAAATTGAAAATATTTCCAAGACTCTTGTCGTTTTGAAATCTTTAAATGGTTGCGAAGCGATATCTACCCAATATATGTTTACCCCTTTTTTGGGCTTGGATGGATTATTTACGAAAAAGGAATACCTTAGCCTATATTGACTAAGAGGTTCTTTCAAATATTGTTTTCTACCTTTTAAGATCTGAGAGATTATTTACGAAAAGGGCCATGCTGGAGTTTTCTTTTCTGCCTTCTTTTCAAACTCTCTAAACATGAAAAGATGCCGAGTTATCCCTTTGTCAGACTCGTTATACCCCGATGACATCGGACTTCGTCTCCATGAGTTACTCGAGTTCCTCCTTCCTAGGGCTCGTAAAATGTACTAGGTTGGATTTGTCCAAAGGAAAAACTTACATTACAAGCATATGCTACCCCCTTCAAGCTTGTTTTAAAAAAATAATTTGTGTACTCGCTAGAAATGATGGGGGAAAATGGAACCATTTTTTAGTTATGTTGGCAGTATGTTGCTCTTGAACATGGCACTCATATGCATTCGTTTCGGGTTGGGACATATCACTTCGTCATTTTTTTCCTTCGTGGGTTTGGGTAATCTCTTTTGACCTCTCATCTGCTCCTTTCCATGTCGTCATAATGTCAGATACTTTTATGTCAAATGTTGCCAAATTCAGTGTCGTGTCGCTGATATTTTCAAGAGAAGTTTACCTCTGCAGTTTTCAACCTTCCTCTGATTCTTTGTTGGTCCTGATTCACTATTATAATGTTCCTTTGTCTCGTGTCAATGATGTGGGAAGCATTATGGCCCACCTTCGATCAGGTCATTTCCTATCAACTTTAGCTCATTATCCAGGAATTAGATCTAGAGACTCCCTTTTGGTACCTTGGAACCTGCATGCCTTAATGGTAGGTTCTTCGCATTCGACGCAAGGTCCACTTCATTGGCCTTTCATCAAGTGATTCTATGGATGTTCGATGCTAGATCATTTTTCACATTTTGTGGATTGTACCGGTTTTACCTTTAGATCCATTTTCATTATTGGTGGTTTCTCTCGTGCTCGTTAACAAATTTCATCATTGGCTGGTAATTAGGTGATTTTCTTGCATGTTCGACATCAAATCATATATTCGCATGCTTGAATTTGTACTTTTTTGGGTCGAGATGGAGCGCAAGACCCTGGATCTTTTCGGATAAAATCCAAGCTATGAATTTTTATGGATTATAATGAATTACTACATGACTCTTTTGATTGGATGGTTGTGACCATACTTGAGTCTATTTGTTGATCCTTACTGCTAGATGACTGTGTCCATACGTTGGATCTCAGTTTCTATATACTCTATTATGGATGCCTGCACCCATACCACGTGTTCATGTATCAAAGATATCAGTTGTATTTGTAATTGCAAGTTTTCTGACAACGGTGTTTGGTTCGAACGTGTTCTCACAAAGCATTTCTCCCCTCCCTCTCCCTCTGACCTCATGCTTTAGGGGGCATCTGTTACACAGCATTTTTTCACTGTCCCTGCAATCCCCATCTTGCCCATTGGAGGGTCATTGCTGTGATCAATAAGTAGTGTCGTGCCTTGCAAAAACCATCATTGTATCACTTTACATGAGAGTAATATTCCTTCTCTTGACAATTTCCTGAGCAGAGATTCAAAAACCCTTGTTTTTTCCTTGGCGCGAGTAGTCAGTTATGCCCTCGCGCCGAAGAGGAAGATTAACACTGGGCCCCGCACTAGTTGGTGCTCTGTCTCAGTTAGCCACCCACGTTGAGTTGTTTATGGATTTTTTTTAAAAAATAGAGGCAAATATTCCACTCCCAAAAATTCGAGGATGAGTCATTGGGAGTGGTTGAACTAAATAAACATGGACTCCCTCCTTTAGTTTATGGTTTCCACCTCTTATGGGAACCTCCTAAAGGATAGGCCTCCCTCCCACCTTTATAGGGATCCTAACCTCCTCCTTTTCCTCTATAAAAAGAAGCTATCGCTCTTTGCATAAGCTAGCTGAACATGGCGAATTGAGTATACTATAGATGAACTATTGAAGAGATAGAATAAGAAGGAACTTCGTTGAGAAATCTTGAGTCCATGCCTTCATCCCGTCTGAATCCCTTAACGAGTATCTGAAGTGCGCTTCGGCTGAACCCCACTGGAGGACACTACGACGTCAAAGCTTTGGTTGTACCTCTTCCTTCTATCAATAAATACACGTGACTATTGCTTGGTTCCCATTTTATGTTATATGTTTAATGCAATGTTCTTAGCCCTCTTTGACTGGCTAGTAGTTATGAATGAAATTATTATGTCGTATGTTGTTCTTGTTTTATGTTCTATGTGCAGGTATCCAAGCATGACTGCAGAAGGATTGTGACTTGCCAAGGTAGGAGAGAGAGGCCACCACCACTACAGCCACGATGACAACGTTGGATTCCAGATAGGTCGATCTACCGTGTCCTCTTTTCATTCAGTAATTAGGAATCAAAACTATAGCATGTCTCTTTTTTTCTAGACCCACTCTAGGGCTAGAGGGATCGTCTCTATTCACAGAGAGGATTTACCTAGTTAACAAAGCCGAATGAAGAATCTTGAATGAAGTCACACCGAGGCATACCATACCTCTACATAACTCATGCTTACTTCCTGTTAGAATCTTAGTGAGCATATCAGCAAGGTTATTATCTTTATGGATCTTTTCCAAAGATAGCTTCCCTTCCTCCAACACATGTCGAATCCAATTGTACCTTAAGTCAATGTGCTTAGTTTTTTAGTGAAATTCTGGATTTTTCCCCAAGTGAATGGCACTCTAACTATCACAATACAACACATACTTCTCCTGCTTGATTCCTATCTCTTATAGGAATCACTGCATCCACAACATTTCTTTACAAGCCTCTGTTGTAGCTATGTACTCTACTTCTGTTGTAGAGAGATATACTATTCTTTGTAGCCTTGACACCCAACATACAACTGCACCTGAAAATGTGTACAAATAACCTGAAGTGCACCCATATCTACATATTTAAAACCTTCAAGCACAATATCATTATGACCAAAACATAAGCAATAATGACCAGTACCCTTAAGATACCTGAAAATCCATTTTACTGCTTGCCAATGTTGTTTTCCTGGATTGGCAAGGAATCTGCTCACAACTCCCACTAAATATGCAATGTCTAGTCGTGTGCATAACATGGCGTACATCAAGTTACAAATTGCTGAAGAATAAGGAAACTTGCTCGTTTGTTCCTTCTCTTTGTCATCATTGGGACATAACTCAGCACTCAACTTGAACTGGCCTGCAAGGGGGTACCAACTGGTTTGGCATCCTTCATATTAAACATGTCAAGCACCTTCTTGATACACTTTTCTTGTGACAGCCACAACCTTTTTTTCCCTATCACGCATGATCCTCATGCCCAATATCTGTTGTGCTAAACCCAAATCCTTCATTGAAAACTTGATGCCCAAATCCTTCTTCAACCTATTGATCATATTCTTATCATGATTCTTATCATGCCCAACAAACAACATGGAATCCACATATAACAATAATATGAGGTACATTCCTTGATCATACATCTTGATATAGACACAATGGTCAGCTTCCAACCTGTGAAAACCATGTTCTAACATGAATTAATAAAATCTCTTGTACCATTGTCGAGGTCCCTGTTTCAACCCATAGAGACGCTTCTTCAACTTGCAAACAAGGTCTTCTTTGCCTTTTTTTATGAAGCCTTTTGGCTGATTCGTATAAATTATTCCTCTAATTTTCCATGAAGGAAAGCATTTTTTACATCTAACTGTTCACATTCTAAGTCTAAAGCAGGGGCAAGACCAAGAATGACTCTAATGAATGACATTTTGACAACAGGAGAGAAAATTTAAGTGAAGTCAATAACTTCCATTTGGGTGAATCCTTTCACCACCAACCTTTCTTTATACCTCTCCTTCTTTTCATTAAATTAATGCTTAATTATATACACCCATTTGTTTTGAAAAACCTTTCTACCTTTTAGGAGATTTATCAACTCCCAAGTTTTATTTTCCTGCAAGAGTTCATTTCTTTCTTTCATTCTTTACTCTACTCAATTTTACAAGGCTCTTGAAAATTATAAGGCTCACGTTCATCAGTCAATAGGATATAATTTGAAGGAGGATACCTTTGTGAAGGCTTATGAGGCCTACAATATCTAACCAACTGTGGTGGTGCATTATGAGGTTGAATATTCTTTAAAGGTTCCTGCAGGATTCCTTCTTCTTGGTGTTCATCACTTGCCCCTTGTTGTCCTTCCTACTCTTGAAGTTGTTGCCCATTTTCCTGCATTGGTGGGATGTCTTCACATTGTTATTCAAACCTGTCAATAACTTTCTTGACTTCCACCTCACCTACATTCCTCTTAAACATTCACTTATTAAATATAACATCCCTACTTCTAATAATTTTATGTTTGACTAGATCCCATAGACGATAACAAAATTCTTCATTCGCATATCCCAGAAAATGCATTTCATTGATTTATCATCTAGCTTAGTTCTATTTTCTTTGGGAATATGTACAAATGCTTCACATCCAATGATTTTCAAATGAAAATAATTCAAATTATTACCAGCCCAAACTTCTTCAGGGATGCCTCCATCCAAGGCTATAGATGGAGATCTATTTATGAGGTAGAAAATTGTCCTGATGTCCTCTGCCCAAAAATGCTTGTCCAAACTGGAATTGGACAACATGCTCCTTACCTTTTCCATAACGGTGTGCTTCATTCATTCTGCAACACCATTCTGTTGAGGTGTACCAGGTGTTATCACTCAGATTTTCCTTGAAGTTGTTGAGAAGAGGAAAGGGGTCTGAGGTAACCACAAACCAAATTTTAGGTAAAGAATCTAGCCAATCTGTATCCAGAGAGGGTTCTCTCTTTAAGTTTTAGCTTTTTTTTGAAAGATATTAGGCTAGTTATGAAAGTTTAGGGATTTTGATTGTGTTTGGGTGGTGGAATTCAATAGCAGAGGGGTAGGAATGAATAGTTTAGGCCATTGGGCTAATGGAGTCAAAGAAAGATGGATTAACTGGATTTAGTTTCTTAACAAGGGATGGTTTCACAGGGCAAGGTAATCAAATAGGGAACAATTAAAGATCCAAAATGAAAGGAATGGACTCAAAATGGGTGAAGGGAAATTAAGAATCCTTAAACATATTTCTAAAGAGGGAAATTGAATGATTATTAATAAAGAGCAATTAAGAATTCATTACCAAATAATCAAAATGAATAAACTAGAAAACATGAGCAATTAAGAATTCACTGTTCATACTAGTTCAGAGGAAAACATTAAGAATAACAACGATTGAAAACATATTGCACTCAAGCACTTTCTGAATTATTCTTTTTCATTTATCATTCAGATATGAAACATAGATGGTATAATAAACAAGTATAAAACTTTAAAACAAAAGAGATAGAAAACTTATTGATCTGTTGTCTGACTGAAGAATCCTCTGAAAAATCCTTTGCGTCAATTCTTTGTCCAGCTAGCAATGTGAAATTTGTCCAACAACACTTTATTCCAAAATAATCAGTATTACAGCAAAGTCTAAGAATCCACACCCCTCAATACTCTAATTGAGGGAGTATTTATACAAAAAATTACAAAAAATATCTCCTAACAAAGTGAGATATATTTAGGATGACTTATTAATAAATTACAAGAAAATAGAGATAGATGGTCTCGTAAATAGGAGAAAGGTAAACCGATGTTGTGCTGTTCCTATTTTTATGAATGTGCTAGAGGCAAGCCCTATGATTTGGCTTGCTGCTGTCTTCTTTGGTAACTCTGTGTTGGCTGCTCTGTTTTTACTGATACTCTTTACCTGTACTAATCTTTGTTTATCCTTACCTTTGGATGTTATTGTGGCTGGTGCACTGGTTTCCTGCAAATGTTTCTGAGAGGTTCCAATAGAGGAAGGGTCAGTTCCTGGTCTTTGTACCTATTTCACGAAGTGAATAGTGAGGAAACAGGTGTAGGAAATGGCTGACTGGTTCAGCTGAAATCGTTTGGCAAAGTGGCGGTTGGAAATCTTCAACAACTGATTTCAACGTTTTGCATGGGAGCACTGGTCGCAGCATAAAATGATTAAAATAATGTGCACTTGTTTGTTTTATTCACAAATTCAAGGTTGGCAGGGGTTTTATTATTTCGGATGGATGACGTACGCGGGAAAGGGTTTTTTGTCGTATGTGGAGGGCAGTAAGCAGTATGTATCGAAACTCTTTTAGGGATGGGTGGTATTCGGCCAGGAGCCAGTGATTCCATACATCTTGTGACGCGTGGCGAGGCACTGTTCGCAAAACCACTCCACGATCGCGTGCTATCATTCGGTCGTGGAGGGCCATGCGATATAGATGACAGCGGTTGGATGTGAAGGGGTTGATCGGACGGTTATCGGGGAAGTGAGATGAGAAGAGTTTAATGAGGGCGAGCCCAACATAATTAAATATTATTTAATCATATCGGGAGGAATATGATTGGTTGGGTAAGTTATTAATTAACTGTGGGGGTTAATTAATCCTTTTTTGAATTTAATGTTATATTATGGTTATATTTCAACCAAGGGCGGGATATATAATATTTGGGGTTTAATTATCGTAGTACGGGAAAGGGTAAATTTTATAAGGAAATAAATAATAAAGTTAAAAGTTAAAGCGCTAAGTATAAAAACATTAGGATTGTGTATTTAACTTAGGCTTAAATGAAAAAAGGGTTTTTAATGGGATATTATGTAATTTTCCTAAGTAAAATAGGATTTTACTTAGGAAAAGACTTATGGAAGTAAATGAGTGACTTATGGATGGTTTTAAGTACTTAGGCTTTTTAAATGATTCGGCTGAGGGTCCGGTCCCTCCAAAAGTCAAGGAAATACCTTGAGCCCCTCTAATTTTTAAATGCCTTTGTACTTAGGGGACATTAGTGAAATTTTTAGGGAAAAATAAGAAGGGGAGTTAATCATTTGATCTTGCTTTGCTTGAAATTCCTTCAGTGTAATGTTATGCCTTGCACTTGTGATGAAAGTAAATATTAACACATTTAGAGTCATTACCCATCACATGTAATTCTGCAACATCATCTACCTACCCTACCTACTTTAACCTACCATTTTTTCTTCTTTATTAGGGTGCACTTAGACTGGAAAACCCTTATCACACTTTCCTTTCTTTTACATGTAGAAATCTATCTAAGTCTAACCTTATTACATCCAAGGGCTCAGATTAAGCTGTTGAGCTCATTTTATTTACTCTACGTATCTACTTATCTGCCAAGATTAAACAGTTTGGTTAGATTTTATTCTCTATCTCTAAAACATAATATTCAAATATGAACAAGCCAAGCTTAAGCTATTTGACTGTTCATCCATTGTGGCATAAGTTACAAGTTGTACACAATTTTTTTATTACATAAGAGCAAAAAGTAGTGGCATTTAGACTTGCACACTTTCCTTGGCCTTTCTTTTGGTGGGGTTCATTTTCTTTCACTTTTTTTGGCCGTTTTATTTATTTTCACCCTTTGATTTTTCTTTTAGGGTATACCCTCTTTACATTTTTTAAATTTTTGATTTTTTTTTTTTAACAATATGGAAAACCTTTACAACAAGGAAATGTATGAACATATTACATAGCCCATCAAGTCAATCATGATAAATGATACCTATTAGTATTGGAGCATAACATTCGCTCCACTTGGAGATGGCTTTTCCTGGTGAAAAGTCAAGAATAGTAGGTCAGTTGGCCTCAGAATGATTTTGGCTGAACTATGGAATCTTCTTCTGCTTGTTGCTTTATTGTATGTATGACAGTGATACTTCTGAAGCTTAGGGCCTTCTCTTCGGGCTTCAACTCTTAATGATTTATTTCAAACTAGCTGAAAATTGAAAACTGAAATAAGTAGAAATCCTACCAACTTACTCTAATCAGCTGTCCAACTGCTGGTTAGGTAAAATCAAATAGCCAATGCAACCATTCAAGCATTAGGTACTTTGATAGATTTTGTTGCATTTTCTTGTTGATTATCAAAACTGTACTTCTGCAACCTTTTAGAAATTTGTCAACAAATGATAGGATAAGGAAATACTTGATTTCCTTTGTTGACTCTAGAAACTGTACAAAAGGATCTTCCAAAATATATACACTAATGTTTAACAGATCTGAACAACTGTACATCTATTCTGGATGGCCTCCATACCATGAATATAAAATGTTATTTTCATATTTATCTTCATGTAAACTTTCAGATAAGATTTGTGATGATATTCCTACTAATTGTAATGTTTGAGTGTTGAAACCTTTATCATATTGATTCTGTAAATCATAGTTAGTTAATAGAGGAATTCTTTGAATGCTTTCAATATTCAACATATCTGCTATTGGATCCTGAAAAACTTGGGAAAATTGTTGGAACCTATGACATATAAGATTCCATGGGACTTCATAAACTTCAACAAGTTTCCCATCCTTTTCTTTAAATATGTTATACCATATTTCCTTTAAACGCTGAAATGATTCAAAAAATAGTGGTATGGAACTTTCGTGTGTCATTTGATCATTTATTTCAATGGGAACTGATAACTGCAATTGTGAAACTAAAAAATCTTGACCAATAGTTTCATTATCTTCTTTTTTGTCAATCACAATTCCTAAAGATTGTTGATTATTGATGGCCTAATAGTTGTCTCTAATGAACTGAAATGAAGAAAAAAAAAGAGGTAAAGAACCTTCACTTATTTCCACATTTTCTGCTCTTTCTTCCTCACTCTCATGGCTGATCTGTATTGGCTGATCACTGTCTTCAATCCGCTGAAACAACATTTCTTCATCCTCCAAACTAGCTTCTGATTGCTATGTAATGTTAGCTTGAGTTTGGAGAATATAACTATCATCATAATGATCATACTTAGGAAAATCATCGAAAGAAGGGATATCATCAAACATACACATTAGATCAACAAATTCCTCTTCCTCATATTGATTTGTAAATTCAATTTTTGATCTATGATAATTTGAATTAAGAGGAGTTTTTTCATGGCTATCAACCTCTTCTATTTCTTCATGGTGATTTTGAGTAAAAAATTCATCTTTCATAGTGATCTCCTGTGTTCTTTCATCTAGTTTTCTTACCAAAAGGTTGAGTTTTACCTCTGTAATATTTTTCTTTTCCTTTTCTTCTGCTTTCAACTTTTCATGTCTGATTTGCAGATTAAATTCTACATCAACTGCAATGTTCTACATCTGTACAAGTGTTTTTGGATCTCTTTTTCTTAACCGAAATTCTATTTCTGGATCAAAGGCACTTGGATAATGCAAGAGAGCTGAATCATGAGGAGGTCTAATATTTTCTGGCATTGAATAATAAATTTGATTAAATCTGTCAGAAAATTGTTGTATTGTTTCATTTGGATGTCTTTTTAATTGATTATATTCTTCCATGATCACAAAATTATTAACTTTGATTATCCATCTATCAAGGAAAATTTTGATAAACTGCTGAAAATTTGAGATGCTAACATTAGGCAGATTTTTGAACCAACTTTTTATTCTATTTTGCAAAGAAAGAGCAAAAAGTCTGATTTTAACATCATCTTCATCAATCTCAAATAAATACAAATAATTCTCAAAACCTTGAATATGTTTTTGGGCAGTGATACTATTCTCTCCATCAAATCTAGGAAGATATTTGTAGTATTTTTTAGGAAAATCAAGGAGTATAGGAGGTAAAATAAGGGGTTTATATCTATCTAGAACTTTATATGGTACAGGGATATGTACAGGAATTGTAAGATCAGTCTTGATTATCCAAGGCTTTTTAATTGGAAAATGATCATCATTAGATTCATAAGAAAGCTGCTCAAAGAGATTAGGAGAATTATTACTCACAATCTTCAAAGGAAAATAATTAAAAACTAATTTAAGATCTTCTATAAAATACAATATATATTGAAAAACTTTCTTGATGAGAAAGAACATAATGTCTTGGATTAAGATCCAAGTTGAAAGCCTGATCTTTCCATATTGTTCTTTGAGGTTCATTCCTCCAGTGGAGTCTTGATTTTGAAATTGATTTGGAGTTTCCAGGTGGATGATTTTAACTTTTGTGTGTCTAATCACTGTCCACCATAATAGATCAAATCTGAACTTGTAAAATATTTCTGAAGAAAACGGTTAGTCTTCCCTAGCGGAGTCGCCACTATGTTAGCACTCAGATTTTCCTTGAAATGGTTGAGAAGAGGAAAGGGGTCCGAGGTAACCAAAAACCAAATTTTAGGTACAGAATCTAGCCAATCTGTATCCAGAGAGGGCTCTCTCTTTAAGTTTTAGCTTTGTTTTGAAAGATATTAGGTTAGTTATGAAAGTTTAGGGATTTTAATTGTGTTTGGGTGGTGGAATTCAATAGCAGAGGGGTAGGACTGAATATTTTAGGCCATTGGGCTAATGGAGTCAAAGAAATATGGCTTAACTGAATTTAGTTTCTTAACAAGGGATGGTTTCAGAGGGCAAGGTAATCAAATAGGGAACAATTAAAGATCTAAAATGAATGGAATGGACTCAAAATGGGTGAAGGGAAATTAAGAATCCTTCAACATATTTCGAAAGAGGGTACTTGAATTATTATTAATAAAGAGAAATTAAAAATTCTTGACCAAATAATCAAAATGAATAAACTAGAAAACAGGAGCAATTAAGAATTCACTGTTCATACTAGTTCAGAGGAAAACATTAAGAATAACAACGATTGAAAACATATTGCACTCAAGCACTTTCTGAATTATTCTTTTTTGTTTATCATTCAGATATGAAACATAGATGGTATAATAAACAAGTATAAAACTTTAAAACAAAAGAGATAGAAAACTTATTGATCCGTTGTCTGACTCAAGAATCCTATGAAAAATCATTTTCATCAATTATTTATCCATCTATCCATGCGGAATTTGTCCAACAACACTTTATTCCAAAATAACTAGTATTACAGCAAAGTCTAAGAATCCACACCCCTTAATACTCTAATTGAGGGAGTATTTATATAAAAAATTACAAAAAATATCTCCTAACAAAGTGAGATATATTTAGGATGACTTATTAATAAATTACAAGAAAATAGAGATATATGGTCTCGTAAATAGGAGAAAGGTAAACCGATGTTGTGCTGTTCCTATTTTTATGAATGCGCTGGAGGCAGGCCCTATGATTTCGCTTGCTGTTGTCTTCTTTGGTAACTCTGTGCTGATTGCTCTGTTTTTACTGATACTCTTTACATGTATTGATCTCTGTTTATCCTTACCTTTTGATGTTACTATGGCTGGTGCGCTGGTTTCCTGTGAATGTTGCTGAGAGGTTCCAGCAGAGGAAGGGCTAGTTCCTAGTCTTTGTACCTGTTTCAGGAAGTGAATAGTGAGGAAACAGATGCATGCAATGGTTGATTGGTTCAGTCGAAATCATTTGGCAAAGTGGCGGTTGGAAACATTCAACAACTGATTTCAACGTTTTGCATGGGAGCACTGGTCGCAGCATAAAATGATGAAAATAATGTGCACTTGTTTGTTTTATTCACAAAGTCAAGGTTGGCGGGGTTTTTCTTATTTCGGACAGATGACGTACGCGGGAAAGGGTTTTTTGTTGTATGCGAAGGGCGGTAAGTAGTATGTATCGCACCGCTTTTAGGGATGGGTGGTATTCGGCCGGGAGCCAGCGATTCCATACATCTTCTGACGTGTGGTGAGGCATTGTTCGCAAAACCACTCCACGATTGCGCGCTATCATTCGGTCGTGGAGGGCCATGCGATATAGATGACAGCGGTTGGATGTGAAGGGGTTGATCGGACGGTTATCGGGGAAGTGAGATGAGGAGAGTTTAATGAGGGTGGGCCCAACATAATTAAAGATTATTTAATCATATCGGGAGGAATATGATTGGTCGGGTAAGTTATTAATTAACCGTGGGGGTTAATTAATCCTTTTTTGAATTTGATGTTATATTATGGTTATATTTCAACCAAGGGCGGGATATATAATATTTGGGGTTTAAATATAGTAGAACGGGAAAGGGTAAATTTTATAAGAAAATAAATAATAAAGTTAAAAGTTAAAGCGCTAAGTATAAAAACATTAGGATTGTGTATTTAACTTAGGCTTAAATGAAAAAAGGGTTTTTAATAGGATATTATGTAATTTTCCTAAGTAAAATAGGATTTTACTTAGGAAAATACTTATGGAAGTAAATGAATAACTTATGGATGGTTTTAAGTACTTAGGCTTTTTAAATTATTGGGCTGAGGGTCCAGTCCCTCCAAAAGTCAAGGAAATGCGTTGAGCCACTCTAATTTTCAAATGCCTTAGTACTTAGGGGAAATTAGTGAAATTTTTAGGGAAAAATAAGTAGGGTAGTTAATCATTTGACCTTGCTTTGCTTGAAATTCCTTCAGTGTAATGTTCTGCCTTGCACTTGTGATGAAAGTAAATATTAACACATTTAGAGTCATTATCCATCACATGTAATTCTGCAACATCATCTACCTACCCTACCTACTTTAACCTACCATTTTTTCTTCTTTATTAGGGTGCACTTAGATTGGCAAACCCTTATCACACTTTCTTTTCTTTTACATGTAGAAATCTATCTAAGTCTAACGTTATTACATCCAAGGGCTCAGATTAAGCTATTGAGCTCCTTTTATTTACTCTACCTATCTACTTATCTGCCAAGATTAAATAGTTTGGTTAGATTTTATTCTTTATCTCTAAAACATAAAATTCAAATATGAACAAGCCAAGTTTAAGCTGTTTGATTGTTCACCCATTGTGGCATAAGTTACAAGTTGCACACAATTTGTTTATTACATAAGAGCAAAAAGTAGTGGCATTTAGACTTGCACACTTTCCTTGGCCTTTATTTTGGTGGGGTTCATTTTCTTTTAATTTTTTTGGCCGTTTTATTTCTTTTCACCCTTTGATTTTTCTTTTAGGGTATACCCTCTTTACATTTTTTAAATTTTTTGATTTTTTTTTTTTAACAATATGGAAAACCTTTGCAACAAGGAAAGGTATGAACGTATTACATAGCCCATCAAGTCAATCATGATAAATGACACCTATTAGTATAGGAGCATAACACCAGGCACAATCTTCTCATGCTTTATGCCAAACCTGTTACAATAGTATTCGAATGCATTTGAGAAATATTCTGCACAATTATTTGTTCTTACGAACTTGAGCAATTTTTTAGTCTCTCTTTGAACAAAAACATGGAATTTTTGAAAGATTTCAAACACTTCACTTTTACTTTTCATGGAATAGGCCCAAACCTTCCCCAACGCATCATCTATAAATGTTACAAAATATGATGCTCCACCAAATGACTTGATGTTAACTGGTCCAAACACATCTGAGTGTATCAATTCTAACACATTTTTATTTCTGTCATGACCACCTCTAAGAAATGAAACCCTTCTTTGTCTACCATATATACAATGTCTTAGCCACCAATAAAATTTGTCATATCAAATGGTGGCTAAATCATTTTTGAAGCCTTAAAGAAACAAGTTTTATTGAAAAATTGTTAATTCTTGAAGTCTTGTGAAGACATCATATCTTTTGATTAATCTTCACTGCTGTTTCCCCTTTAAACTCATAAATTCTGTTGTTTTCATGAAGAAAATACTGCTGCAAAAAACCTCCATTTTTTCCTCATTTCACTCCTCCTTCCCTTCAAAATTAACCTCCTTTTTATTTCCCTCTTTACTCATAAAATTCCTCTATTTTCTATAATTTCCCCTTTCCCCTTCATAAGATTCCCTTTGTAAGGTTTGAAAATCCTTTTTGAACCTTACTGAAACCCCCAAATCCATTAAAAAACCTTGAAAAAATCATAAAAAACACATATTTGTATTACAGACCTAAGCCCCTTTGAGCTAAGCCCTAAACCACTTCCTCTCCATGCGACTTGGTGCTAGAACCAAGTGCAAAGGCCAAAAGCGCTTATCGCATCGAAACAATCAGAGCGCGCAAGTCTATTTGTTATGTTAAGACCTCCGATGCGATTGGCCCTTTTTATATAAACCCCCAACCCCATTGCTGCTTTATATAACCTTAGAGCCCGCACTCAGGTGCTAAAATTTGTGAATAAATACTCCCCGATTCGTTTTTCCCTTTGTAAAAACATTAAAATCCCTTTTCCTATGTTTTCTATTAAACTTGTTGGTTTAATGTTTTTTAATGAAAACGACTGTTGATCTTTTCTTGATCAACGATCAATACATTCTCACATCAGAAAATTATGTGGGCGCAATTGTTTGTTTTAACAGAAAGTTCTGATGCCGATTGAGCCCCTTTGTATAAACCCCCGACCTCCGCTTTCTTTCATATAACCCGAGAGCCCGTAATCGGGCACTTAAACCTATAAATAAACTCTCCCCGATGTGAAATACCCCTTGTATTTTGTAAAATTTCACCTTTTTCATTTTATAAAGGGACTCGTCGTTCATTGGTTAAACCCTTTTCCACCGTTGATTTTAAGCCGATCAGACGGCCAACGCAATCTCGCATCGGAAGATATCATCGGGCGCATTTGTAATATTTTATCGCCCCTCCCGATAGACAAACTCCCGATGATTTCTCCTCCTAGATCTTCCTCGCCAGACCCTAATCTGATGACCCTTATCACTCCTTCCCAAAGCCCCATTCCTCTGCCTTCCAACCTCCCGATTCATTTCCCACCGTCGATCTAATCTGCAGATTGATGGTCCAAAGCCAATCGCATCGGCGCCCATTCATTTTTTCCCCTCGCCGATCGCAAAGCTCCGATTGCATCTGGGTTGTCCACGTGTCAAAATCCGACAGTCCAGATTGCACCCCTCGACCTTTGTTAAATTTCATACACCCCGCTTTATAATCTTCTATGGCCAAATCTCAGTTGTTGATCTCTGCAGATCAACGGCCAATATTAACCCTTTCTCCGCCTTATATATTATTCCATTAACCTCGAAGATTTATCTCGACCGTCCATGTTAAAGATCTAACGGCCCAGATTCATCCTCGTAGGCCCGACTCTCATGGGTCCTACCCGTCCCAGATTTGATCTCTACTATCCATCCTCTGATTGAACAGTCTAGAATAAAACTGCCCCACCTGCTTACGCCTGCGCATCTTATCAATATCACGCTCAGTCCCCACTATCCAATCTGAGACCCCAGATCTAACGGCAGATGCTCTATATCGCGTGGTTTGTAGCCCGAATGATAATTCTCAGAACTCACGTGATATGGGCGATTTTGAAATGCCACATGTCGCCCTCTAACGCATATCGTGTTCAAAAAGGTAATACCGCCTATCTTCCTTTTCGTTGAGCGATACCGCTGGTTTCTTTGACCAAAACCACCCTTCCCCATTTTCACTGTGATCCATCGCGTTCCTCCTCCGCCGTTGATCTCTACAGATCAACGGCTCATGTTCAATTTCGCATTTCTTAATCACCCTCCGCTTTTCTTCCAAGGGATTTCTTAGATCAATCTTAACCGTTGATCTCATTGGGCTAATCTAGTCCAACGGCCTACAATTATCCAGGAAGCCCCAAATTTCATTTCAATACATTTCCTCCGCCAAAAGGTTTTGTCCCTATTTTCCTTTGTTTTTCTTTCATTTTCCGATAATGTGACCCCTTCGCATTATTTGTTCACAATTAATCTTGACTATCGATCTATGCAATATCGACGGGTCTGACTAAATTTCCCCCACCGTTTGTTCCAAACCACCTTTGATCTGACTCCGCGATCAATATCCGCCATTGGATGCTTTCATCCAATGGCCATGCTCTTAAACCGCAACCTCTGAAGCAGTCTTACACAGGCACGCAGGATTTTATAACATTTTTTGTATTTTCAGGTTTTAAGCATTTTTCAAATAATTTTAAAAGAAAATAAAAGCTGAGGATGACGATCCTCCAGGCTTTCATTTATCAAAGAGTATCCACCGATAGGGTTCAACACCATGTTTTATCGGTGCCTCATGAGCACTGATACTATTATGAACCCTCTGCGCACCTTCAAATCAACAAGACACGAAAAAGATTAATTTCAATAAAGAGTATCAGTGTCGAAGACCCAATCACAGCAGAAATAGAAGAACTGAAGGTTGAATCACAGTTTTGGTGGATTACGGCTAAGATCGAAAATCAAAAGCCTAATCCACTAAATTAAACACAGTTAAAGAACATAAGACAGGATTTAGGCCTGATTAAGCCTAACTCACAGAATCAAATCAAATTAACAATGTTTAAAGAAAATAAAAAACATTTATCAGACAGAGAAAGCCCCCACTGTCACATCAGAGGCTAATTGATTCCTCTCAGCTACCAGAAAGCCACCTGTAGCCTCAAATAATTCAAAAGAGGTCGAGTTATTGCCAGAATAGAGGATATTTGCCTCACGACAGCCAAACATTTAATTCAATCAAGGAACGTATCGCAAAATATCAGCCGAGTTATTACAAAGCTGACACAGAGCCTTAAAGTCAACAAAATCATCCCATTGAGCTTAATTCTTAATGTAAAACAATTAATACAGAGGAAATATCTGTAATCTTCTCCATTGAGCCCCTCAAAGGCCGAGAAGCATTAATCTATATTAATTGAACCTTGAAGATCTTTTATCCCATCCCACCTCCTCATTTCTTCTATAAATACTTCTGTAGAAGATGAAACAATGTTGGTTGTAGAACTTTGAAATATACTTGTGCTCGAATTTTCTACATGTAAATAGTGTTCAAAGGCTCTTGAAGCTCTATTTTCACTCAAATAAGTTAGGCTGAGAAGTGAAGATGATTGTTGAACTGAAACATTGGACTTGAAGAATGTAACTTGTTTGACATCAATAAACAAGTTGTTTCTTGGGATCCTGGTATATATCAGTGGTGAAGTGCTTCTTTCTGTGTTATTGTTTTCCTTTCATATATGCCATTTTGTCCATTTATTCTCTGATAAAGAACAACAAGCATAGAGTTAGGATTTACTGTTTACAGTACCCTTCTTTGACTGATAAGCTTTATCTCAATGTTTTCCTCCAAATCGTGTATTTAAGAATGATTCAATACAGTCGAGAAGTTAGGAATGCTAGTGTTCCCTCGTCCTATTGTTTACTTTTAAACATTATTCTTGAATGTTATTTTCATTATTTGCTTAGTAAAGTTAGACTAGAAAAGTGATTGTGTGCCCTGTTTTCTAGCTTCTTTCTCCAAAGGTAATTCTGAAAGTTTCCCTAAGTGTATGCTGAAAGCAGTTTAGATTTAACAGTATCTTTCCTGATCTTAGGCTGCCCTTTGTTTCTCTTATGTGTTTTCATCCCTTCTGAAGGTAATTATGTGGATTACTGGATTGTCTGTCTATTGAGTTGGCTTTAATACAAACTTTCCCAAGAAATTTATGGTTAGCCCTGTTCTTGGTTGGTTTTAAACAGTTACCTTAAAAAGGCTTTTTCTTGTTTGGATAGACTGACAAATCCTAGTTGAAATTGTTATCTTTTTCCACTCCTCCAACACTTTTATTGTTCCATTCCATCATTTTATCTCAAAATATCTTGTGATATAGATGACTTGCCCCTTGGACCACTCTTGAAATTGTTGTGCAATTAAAACCCTTTTCTGACTTCATAGCCCAATGGACTAAAAACCAATGTTATATCTATCTAATTAGCCAAATTTTGTTATGATTTCTTGCAACTTCACACCTTTGAAACTCTTTCCTTTTAGCACTTTCCACTCAACTAATAATCATGCTCAATCATCCAAAACAAACAAAAACCATTGCTCTTCATAACTAGCCTAATATCATACCCAAAACCTTTAAAGATAAATCAATCATTGCACTTATTGGAGAGATCCCTCTCCAGATTCAGGAGGGCTAGATCCTAGAATACCAAAGTGGTTCAAGTGTTCTCTCCGCAGTTATGGTCTCACCAATCTGCTGGAGTTATGGGGAGCTAACATTTCTGGCGACTCTGCTGGGGACTGAGTCAAAATTTCATCTTAGGTTCCCTTAAAGACTTCATAAAAACCCCTTGAGTACAAGCAGCCATCTTCAAGCACTACCAAGCAAATGGTAATCATGATAAAACTTGTTTGAATCAGTGACAAACTAAGGAAAACCTTAGGATTCTCTTAAGAGTTTATCAAACCTTGAAGGATCAGCTGGCTTAGCCATAAGAGTAGACTGTCCTTGTCTCATAACCGTGGCTAAGTTTTGAAATAGATTTAGGACACTCTTAGAACCCATAAGGACTAAAAAATAACTCAGAAAACCCAAAAATATTTCAGATTGGTATTCAATAAACATGGTGGTGGACCATAAAACCTTTTACCTCCAAAAGAGCCAAACACTTCTACTTGGCGACTCCACAATCCTAAACATACCTTAAGACTCCACTGGGAAGACCCATAATCATCATAACATCATTTAAACTCAGTTAGAAGGCTTCAGGATTAAAGTTTTCTTGTTTAAAAGATCAGTTTGCCCCTTACAGATTGTCATATTTGGTTGAAATTTTCTTGTTTACTTGGGTCTAAAAAACACAACATAGTGGCTCCTAGAAAGATTCATACTAGAGCCTATCCTGACCCAGACCCACCTGAGATAGTTGATAACCCTGAAAGTATCCTTAGGAAGTCTCCTAAGATTAAATTTTCAACTGTTTTCAGATCACCCTTGAGAGCTAATTTTGTTCTAGAAAACCTTGCAGCTCTACAAAAATCACAAGTTGACTTAATAAATCCATTTAGAACACGGTCACTTGATGATTTGGATAAACTAGATTCAGAGTCTTCACTTTCATCCTCGGACAGAAGTGAACATCCTGGTAGAAGAGAAACAACACCTCCAGGTCTACATTTCCTACATAATTTAGGTGTCTCTCATCCAAGATTATCTCAGAAATCTATTCCTGGTCCATCCACATCAGTTCATCCTACATCCACTGTCCAAACCACTCCATTCCAGCCCATTTTTCCTCTTGTTAATCCACCTCTTGTAAATCCACCTCCACCCCCTATCATGGCAGCATAGTATTCCCTGTTGGTACTTCCTTTACCATCAGTGCATCTTCCACAGGACTATCAGTCCAAAATACCATTGTATGATGCCAGTAATGCTACTACTACATCACAACATGTGGATAAGATGAATGACTACTTTGACAGAAATGAGATTGATGATGAATCTGTCAAGCTTAGATTATTTGCTCAGAGTTTAGGGGGAGAAGTAAGAAAATGGTTCAAAGGCTTAACCCCTCACAGTATAAATGATCTCCAAGCCTTCCATCAGCAATTCTTAAACAAATGGGAAGTGAAGAAGAATCCTCTCCAAATACTTTCTGATTACAAGAATCTCCACAAAAACACTAGGGAAAGTGTACAAGCCTATTGCACTAGGTTTAAAAACGTTTATAATGCCCTTCCCCCAGACCTAAAACCTCCACAAGGCTCAACTTTAAACAATTTTCCTGAAGGATTTGATCCTGAAATGGCCTATCTGCTGAGAGAGAGAGATCCTTTAACTCTTGAAGATATACAAAAAGGAGCTCTTGCTGTGGAAGTTAACTTAATGGAGAAAAGAGCAAGAATGAGGAATGAGAAGAAAGTGTCCTTTAAAGAGGAATCTGCACCTTCCACATCTAGATCAAAGATGGAGAGAATGATGGAGGAGATGATGAAGAAAATGAGCATACTTGAGAGAGCTCAAGCTAGTCAAATTCAAACAGCTCCTCAAAATAGAAATCAGAACCAAAATCAGAATTTTCGGAGAAACCAACCTCAAAATAGACCAAGGGAGGATGATCAACAGATCACTCCTCCTTTTCATCAAAAATATTTAAATTAGGTTTAAGAAACAGATGAGCAAACAGAGGAAAATGATATCAAAATGCTGGGAGTAGATAATGATGACTTTAAAGTTCATTATGATAGAAAACAAGGTCTATACACACCCTATGATGACAAAAGAGATGAGGATGAAAGTTATTATCAAGACATGGAAAATGTTATGATAGAGTCTCAAAAGGAATATGACCTTATAAGTAAAACCAATCAAGAAACTCCCAAAACCAAAACCTCTGAAAAATCTTCACAAAATAGCATTGTAAATAAACCCAAAATTGTAAAACAGAAGGAAAAAATAGTGGCTGGAAATTTTAATAAAGGTAAAGAGAAAAGCACTCAAAACAATCAAAAATAGAGTGCAGACCTTAGTAGTGTTAGCACCTCAGCTAATACTCATGTTAAAACAATTTTTTCAAATATAAATAGGGGAAATCAGAAAACAGATCTTGCTGATAGAGTGGCAGTTAATAAGGCTGAGAAAACTACGTCAAATAATTAGATTCCTTTTAGTTTGGAGCAGGAAATTTCAAGAATTAAAATCTCTGTTCCCCTTACTAAGTTAGTTGCCTAGAATGTATATAGGTCTCGAATTTTGAAGGATTTTAACATAGAAGAGAATAAAGATACTGTCAATCTTAACGATGACCAGCCAGAGCTCATTTTTGGTCCTAAGATTGATGGTAGATATCAAGAGGGACCCGTTCCTCCCTTTTATGTTAGTTTAAATGTTCATGACAAGATTTTGCATAACGCTATGCATGATTCAAGGGCCTCTCACAATTTAATGCCCAAAGCTGTAATGGAGAGCCTAGGCCTTGAAATCACTCGACCTTACAAAGACCTTTACTCCTTTGACTCAAGCAGAGTAAAATGTTTATATTTAATCAAAGACCTCAGTGTTAACTTAGCACAAATCCCAACCAAATGTTTAGTCATGGATATTGTTGTGGCTGATGTGCCCGCAAAGTATGGTATGCTGTTATCTAGGTCTTGGGGAGCTAAGTTACAAGGAACTATGCAGATGGACATGACATATGTGACCATCCCTGTTTTCAATCAGATGAGAAGACTTTATAGGGAGTCCCATATGCAGTACATGGTTACTAGCCAAGACAGATTGCAAAACTCCCCCCTTTATTCTATAAACACAAGCCTTGACTCTTTTATCCTGTTTAACGATGAAAAATTAAGTGAACAAGTCACTTTAACTTAATTAATGGCTGATAGAGAGGAGGAGGTAGACACCATATAAGTGACAAAACAGTTTGTTGAACCCGTAAACTACAGCAAACAACACACAGGTCTTGAGCTACAAGTCATGCGTCCTTTTCTTTTAAACCTTGATAGTCAAGAAAGTAACCCTCAACTCAACAAAAAACCTGAGGAATTAAAAAAAATTCAACGAAGTGCTGATATTCAAGAACAATCTGAAAGCACTTTAGTTGAAGAGGACAGTAACCAAACTACTGAGCCTGAAGCTAGTCCTCTGTGGAGTATGAACTTTGATGGGTCCTACACTAGCGGCAATGCTGGTGCAGGGGTCTGGATACGCAACACTGAAAATAATCACACAGAAGGTCATTCCTATAGACTAAAATTTCAATGTTCTAATAACATAGCAGAATATGAATCCCTTCTTTTAGGCTTACATTTGTTGAAAAAATTAGGAGCCAAGAGAATTAAAGTGCGTGGGGATTCAGAATTAATAATTAGGCAAGTCAATGGAGAACACAAAGCTAATCACCCCAGACTTAGAGCCTATCAGAACGATGTCATGGATTTATTGAAAACTTTTGAGGAATCCCAATTGATTTTTGTCCCAAGAAAAAGGAATAACATGGCCCACAGTTTAGCTTTTTCTACTAGAACATGCTTAATGCCATATGAAACTAAAGAATGCACAACTCAGATTAAATTCAGACCAGCTGTCCTTGATAATGAGAAATATTGGCAAGTGTTTGACAGAGACAAACAAATATAATACTTCATGTAGTTCAGAAATGAATTTGAACTACCAAGTTTGGATTCAGACTATGAAACAGACTGCCCTAGTGAAGAAAATTTTCTTGATGAAGAAGAAAAATCTCCTGAGGTTTCCAATATAAATCTACAGTCTAGCAAACTTGAAAATAAAACAGAAGTGATTGCATAATTAGAAACAAAAGACTTAGAAACTCTGCAGTCTAACAATCAGAGTTTGCCAGAGGGTCTAGCCCCTTTAGAAGAGCTGTTTGATTTCAACGACGTGACTAAGAAGCCAAAACTGGAGCCTGTAGAAACTGAAGTTGAAGAGTGTAATATAGGCAGTGAACTAAAACCTATGATGATCAAACTTTCTAAGACTTTATCAGCTCACATTAAACTCAAATACATAGAGCTGTCTAAAGAATTTTCTGATGTTTTTGCGTGGAGTTATGAGGATCTGAAATCCTATGACACTAAAATAATCCAGCACAAAATTCCTCTCAAAGAAAACCAAAAGCCATTTAAACAAAAGCTGCGCAGAATAAACCCTGTTTAGTTACCTTTGGTTGAGAAAGAAATCAAGAAAATGTATGAAGCTGGTATTATTGTCCCTATTATATATTCTGAGTGGGTGTCTAATTTGGTGTCAGTTAGGAAGAAAACAGGAGATATTAGGCTTTGTATAGACTTTAGAGACTTAAACAAAGCTTCTTTGAAAGACAACTACCATTTACCCAAGATGGACCATATTTTACAAAGGGTAGTTGGTTCTAAAAGAATCTCTTTGCTTGATGGCTACTCAAGATACAATCAGATTTTAATTCATCCTGATGATCAATTAAAGACAACCTTTACTACACCTTGGGGCACTTTCATGTATGTGAAGATTCCCTTTGGTCTAATGAATGCTGGTGCAACTTTTCAAAGAGCCATGGACATCGCATTCTCAGAATAATTGGGCTACTTCATCATTATTTACCTCGATGATGTCACTGTTTTTTTAAAGACAGATGAAGAGCACTTAGAACATTTGATAATAGTCTTCGAGAAATGCAGAAAGTTTGGGATATCTTTAAACCCAAATAAAACACTATTCGGTCTCCAAGAAGGTAAACTTCTTGGGCACATTATTTCAGAAGAGGGTATTAAGATAGACCCAAAGAGGATTGAGGCCATATTGCAGATCTCTCATCCTCGAAACATCAAGGAACTACAATATTTCATTGGAAAGATTAATTTCTTGAGAAGGTTCATACCCAACTTGGCTAACCTCCTTAGAAACATTACGAACATGCTGAAAAAGGAGCAAGGGGTTAAGTGGACCTTGGAAGCAAAGAAGTCCTTTGAGCTGGTGAAACAAGCGTTAACCAAAACACCAGTCCTAATAAGTCCTGATTTTTCAAAAGATTTTTATATTTTCTCATTTGCATCATAACACACAATAGTTGCTGTCCTATTGCAGAAAAACCCACAGGGACAAGAGCAGCCTATTGCATTATTTAGCAAGGCATTGAGATATGGTCCTCTGAAGTGTAACATTATGGAAAAGAAATATTTTGCTTTGGTCAAGGCTTTAAAAGACTTCAGAGTATACATCTTGCACTCACACATCATTGCCTTTGTCCCAAATTCAGTTGTGAAAGACATTCTAACGCAGGACCCAGATGGTAAGAGAGGTAAGTGGATAGTTGTTATACTTGAATATGATTTCGAGATCAAGCCCACTAAACTCATCAAAGGCCAAGGTCTAGCTAGATTAATGGTTGAATCAAATTTTGAAGTTCTTGATATTAATATGATAAATGCTTTGGATGAACAAGAGGAAATCTCAACTCCCATTGTTGAAGACCATTTTATGAATTCCTCTTGGTATGCTGATATTATTTATTTTTTGCTTAATTTGAATACACCTTCTGGTTTATCAAAAACAAAGGCAAGGTTTCTAAAGTTAAAAGCTGTAAACTACTGCATTATAGATAAATGTATTTATTGGAAAAATTCAAGTGGGATATTGCTTAAATGTTTTCCTGAGTATGATGCAGATAAGGTTAAGCATGAGTTCCATGAAGGAGAATGTGGAGGCCACCTCTACTAGAAGACAATAGCCAAAACAATCCTAAGGGCTGGTTTCTATTGGCCCAATCTCTTTCTTGATGTACACAAGATGATCATTGCCTGCCATAAATGCCAACTTTTTGAAGGCAAAAGAAAGTTGTTGCCTTTACCTCTGCATCCAATCACTGTTGAAGCTCATTTTCAACAGTGGGGACTTGACTTCAAAGGAGAAATCCATCCACCATCCTCTGCCCAACATAGATGGATTCTCACTGCAACAAACTACTTCACCATATGGATAGAAGCCATCCCTTCTAGGCAAGCCAATGACTTAGTCATCATAAAATTCATGGAGACTAATATCCTCTCTAGATTTGGTTGTCCTAGGAAGATCATCATTGATAATGTAGCTGCATTTGGATCCAAGAATATGGTTGAATTCTGTCACAAATATCAGATTACATTGGGCCATTCTACTGCTTATTACCCTCAAGGTAATGGGCTAGCAGAATCCTCAAACAAGAGTTTGGTGAACAAAATCAAGAAGTTGTTGGAGGACAACAAGAAGTCTTGGCACACAAAGCTAGTTCATGCACTATGGGCTGACATATTGACATTGAAGAAATCTATTGGGATCTCACCCTACTAGCTTGTGTATGGTACAGATGCAATTTTTCCAACTAGCTTTGGTGTACCAGTTATGAAGTTGATTCAAGAGTTGCAAACTGAAGACAATGACATGATCAGAAGGATAAATCAGACTATTCACCTTCAACAAACCAGAGAGGAGGTTTATAACAAAGCATTACAAAAGCAAGACAGCATCAAGAAGCTTTTTGATAGAAGAACAAAGGCCAACAATTTCAATGTTGGGGACAAAGTGTTAAAGTGGGACTCAAGGAGAGAAGATAAGGGCAAGCATGGGAAATTTGAAAACTTATGGCTTGGTCCTTATCTCATTCATTTTGCTGCTGGTAACAATGCCTTTTTCTTGCCGGATTTGAATGGAGTTGAACTATTTGGGGGTCCTGTCAATGGCAGGATGCTTAAACATTACTTCTCTTTATCAAATCATGTTTTGAAAGCATTTTTATCATTTTTCTCATTATAAATATTTAATCCATCATTTCATTCAAAGTTAGAAAAATAAAAAAATACAAAAACAAAAGAAGAAAGAAAAGAGGGCGGATTGTAAAAACAATAAAGGTACAACTCCATACCAAAAAAGAGAGAAACAAATCTGAAAGTGTGCAAGCTCAAATGCCACTCCTGAAAAACACACTCCTAGTTAGTCATACAGCCTAATTATGACTAATTAGTTTTTAATTGACTGTTGATAGGTTAGTGAATTCGATGTGCCAAATAGCTTAATCTTGGCTTATCAGTTAGGTAGATTAGGCTAGAAAACAAAGATTCAAACAAGCTCAAAATATGAACCTAAGTGTCCAAATGAAGAATGACTCATATATTATCTAATTTTGAGTAAAAAACAGAGGTAAAACTGGTTGTAATCAGCTCAAAATCTGAACCAGATAACAAGCAAAAACAGCTTGAATAAACTCAAAAAACAAAGCTAAAAAAAGAGAAGGTCGTGCTTTGAATTTTCAGACCTTAAGCCTTCCATTTTGATTTAATTTTCTGTAAAATAATATCTATGTGAAACTTGCTCTTTATGCCATAGATCAGCAACAAGTTAGACTGTTCAATCTTGACTTTTATGCTTTTAAATTTATGTTTTAGAAATTAGTGAATAAAATATGTTAGACTATTTAATCCTAACAAATAATAGCTAGGTAGAGAAGCTTATGAACTCAACTGTTTAATCTGAGTTCATGGAGAAATAAGAAGTAGAATTAGATTAGTTTTATGCTTTCAAAAGAATAAAATGTTGATAAAAGAGTTTGCCAATCCAAGTGCACTCTGAAAAGAAGAAATTTTTTTAGATTAGTAGGATTAGGTAGGTAGAAAGCTTGTTGGATAGATATCCATTGTTTTTTCATGGCTGCTAATATTTTCAGAGAAAAAGAAGATCATCCAAGTGAAGAAAGTTGCAGCCCAATGGATGAGGCACTGATCAGCCCCCCAGAGAATGCAAGTCTGAAGTTCTTGATACCTTCAAGAAGGCACCATCCCCACGTGGAGCCACTATTAGCCACCAATAAAATTTGCCATATCAAATGGTGGCTAAATCATATTTGAAGCCTTCAAGAAACAAGTTTTATTGCAAAATTTTTAATTCTTGAAGTCTTGTGAAGACATCATGTCTTTTGATTAGTCTTCACTGCTGTTTCCCTTTTAAACTCAGAAATTATGTTGTTTTCATGAAGAAAAGACTGCTACAAAAAACCTCCATTTTTTCCTCATTTCACTCCTCCTTCCCTTCAAAATTAACCTCCTTTTTATTTCCCTCTTTCCTCATAAAATTCCTCTATTTTCTATAATTTCCCCTTTCCCCTTCATAAAAGTCCCTTTGTAAGATTTGAAAATCCTTTTTGAACCTTACCGAAACCCCCAAATCCATTTAAAAACCTTGAAAAAATCATAAAAAACACATCTTTGTATTACAGACCTAAGCCCCTTTGATCTAAGCCCTAAACCACTTCCCCTCCATTGGACTTGGTGTTGGAACCAAGCGCAAAGGCCAAAAGCACTTATCACATCGGAACAATCGGAGCACGCAAGTCTATTTGCTATGTTAAGACCTCCGATGTGATTGGCCCTTTTTATATAAACCCCCGAACCCATTGTCGCTTCATATAACCTCAGAGCCCGCAATCAGGCGTGAAACTTTGTGAATAAATCCTCCCAAATTCATTTTTCCCTTTGTAAAAACATTAAAATCCATTTTCCTATGTTTTGTATTAAACCCGCCGGTTTAATGTTTTTTAATGAAAACGACCGTTGATCTTTTCCTGATCAACGATCAATACATTCTCGCATTGGAAACTTTGGTGGGCGCAATTGTTTGTTTTAACAGAAATTTCCGATGCCGATTGAGCCCCTTTGTATAAACCCCCGACCTCCACTTTCTTTCATATAACCCGAGAGCTCGCAATCGAGTGCTTAAAGCTATAAATAAACTCTCCCTGATGCAAAATACCCCTTATATTTCATAAAATTTCGCCTTTTTCATTTTATAAAGGGACCCGCCGTTCATTGGTTAAACCCTTTTCCACCATTGATTTTAAGATGATCAGACGGCTAGCACAATCTCGCATCGGAAGATATCATCGGGTGCATTTGTAATATTTTATTGTCCCTCCTGATAGACAAACTCCCTATGATTTCTCCACCGTAGATCTTCCCCACTAGACCCTGATCTGACGACCCTTATCACTCCTTCCCAAAGCCCCATTCCTCCGCCTTCTAACCTCCCGATTCATTTCCCATCGTCGATCTGATTCACAGATCGACGGTCCAAAGTCAATTGCATCGACGCCCATTCAGTTTTTCCCCCTACTAATCGCAAAGCTCCGATTGCATCTCGGTCGTCCACGTGTCAAAATCCGACGGTCCAGATTTCACTCCTCGACCTTTGTTAAATTTCATACACCCTGCTTTATAATGTTCTATGGCCAAATCTCAGTCGTTGATCTCTACAGATCAACGACCCATATTAACCCTTTCTCCACCTTATATATTATTCCATTAACCTTGAATATTGATCTTGACCGTCCATGTTAAAGATCTAATGGCCTAGATTCATCCCGGTAGGCCCGAATCTCTTGGGTCCTACCAGTCCCAGATTTTATCTCCGCCGTCCATCCTCTGATCGAATGGTCCAGAATAAAACCGCCCCACCTGCTTATGCTCACGCATCTTATCAATATCACGCTCAATCCCCACAGTTCGATCTGAGACCCTAGATCTAATGGCAGATGCTCTATATCTCGTGGATTTTAGCCCGAACGATAATTCTCAGAACTCACGTGATATGGGCGGTTTTGAAATGCCACGTGTCGCCCTCTGATGCATATCGCGTTCAAAAAAGAAATACCGCCTATCTGCCTTTTCTTTGTGCGATACCACTGGTTTCTTTGACCAAAACCACCCTTCCCTATTTGCATGGTGATCCATCGCGTTCCTCCTCCACCGTTGATCTATGCATATCAACGGCTCATGTTCAATTTCGCATTTCTTAATCACCCTCCGCTTTTCTTCCAAGGGATTTCTTAGATCAATCTTAATTGTTGATCTCGTTGGGCTAATCTAGTCCAACAACCTACAATTATCCAGGAAGCCCCAAGTTTCATTTCAATACATTTCCTCCACCAAAAGGTTTTGTACCTATTTTCATTTGTTTTTCTTTCATTTTCCGATAATGTGACCCCTTCGCATTATTTTTTCACAATTAATCTCGACCGTTGATCTATGCAAGATCGACGGATCTGACTAAATTTCCCCCACCATTTGTTCCAAACCACCTCTCATCTGACTCCGCGATCAATCTCCGACATTGGATGCTTTCATCCAATGGCCACGCTCTTAAACCGCAGCCTATAAAGCAGTCTTACACAGGCACGCAAGATTTTATAACATTTTGTGTATTTTGCAGGTTTTAAGGGTTTTTCAAATAATTTTAAAAGAAAATAAAAGCCGAGGATGATGATCCTCCAGGATTTCATTTATCAAAGAGTATCCACCGATAAGGTTCAACACCATGTTTTATCAGTGCCTCATGAGCACTGATACTATTATGAACCCTCTGCGCACCTACACATCAACAAGACACGGCAAAGATTAATTGCAATAAAGAGTATCAGTGTCGAAGACCCAATCACGGCAGAAACTGAAGAACTGAAGTTTGAATCATAGTTTTGGTGGATTACGGCTAAGATCGAAAATCAAAAGCCTAATCCACTAAATTAAACACAGTTAAAGCACAGAAGACAGGATTTAGGCCTGATTAAGCCTAACTCACAGAATCAAATCAAATTAACAGTGTTTAAAGAAAATCAAAAACATCTATCAGACCGAGAAAGCCCCCACTGCCACATCAGAGGCTAATTGATTCCTCGCAGCTACCAGAAAGCCACCTGTAGCCTCAAATAATTCAAAAGAGGCCGAGTTATTGCCCGAACAGAGGATATTTTCCTCACGACAGCCAAATAGTTAATTCAATCAAGGAACTTATTGCAAAATATTAGTTGAGTTATGACAAAGATGACATAGAGCCTTAAAGTCAAAAAAATCATCCCACCGAGCTTAATTCTTAATGTAAAACAATTAATACAGAGGAAATATCTATAATCTTCTCCATTGAGCCCCTCAAAGGCCGAGAAGCATTAATATGTATTAATTGAACCTTGAAGATCTTTTATCCCATCCCATCTCCTCATTTCTTCTATAAATACTTCTGTAGAAGATGAAACAATGTTGGTTGCAAAACTTTGAAATATACTTGTGCTCGAATTTTCTACATGTAAATAGTGTTCAAAGGCTCTTGAAGCTCTGTTTGCACTCAAATAAGTTAGGCTGAGAAGTGAAGATGATTGCTGAACTGAAACATTGGACTTGAAGAATGTAACTGGTTTGACATAAATAAACAAGTTGTTTCTTGGGATCCTAGTCTATATCACTGGTGAAGTGCTTCTTTCTGTGTTATTGTTTTCCTTTCATGTATGCCATTTTGTCCATTTATTCTCTAATAAAGAACATCAAGCATAGATTTAGGATTTAGTGTTTACAGTACCCTTCTTTGACTAATAAGCTTTATCTCAATGTTTTCCTCCAAATCGTGTATTTAAGAATGATTCAATACACTCGAGCAGTTAGGAATGATGGCATTCCCTCGTCCTATTGTTTACTTTAAACATTATTCTTGAATGTTATTTTCATTATTTGCTTAGTAAAGTTAGACTAGAAAAGTGACGGTGTGCCCTATTTTCTAGCTTCTTTCTCCAAAGGTAATTCTAAATGCTTCCCTAAGTGTATGCTGAAAGCAGTTTATATTTAAAAGTATCTTTCTTGATCTTAGACTGCCCTTTGTTTCTCTTATGTGTTTTCATCCCTTCTGAAGGTAATTATGCGGATTATTGGATTGTTTGTCTATTGATTTGGCTTTATTACAAACTTGATCAAGAAATTTATGGTTAGCCCTGTTCTTGGTTGGTTTTAAACAATTACCTTAAAAAGGCTTTTTCTTGTTTGGACAGACTGACAAATCCTAGTTGAAATTGTTGTTTGTTTCCACTCCTCCAACACTTTTATTGTTCCATTCCATCATTTTATCTCAAAATATCTTGTGATATAGATGACTTTCCCCTTGGACCACACTTGAAATTGTTGCGCAATTAAAACCCTTTTATGACTCCATAGCCCAATGGACTAAAAACCAGCGTTATATCTATCTAATCAGCCAAAGTTTGTTCTGATTGCTTGCAACTTCACACCTTTGAAACTCTTTCATTTTAGGACTTTCCACTCAACTAATAATCATGCTTAACCATCCAAAACAAACAAAAACCCTTGCTCTTCATAACTAGCCTAATATCATACCCAAAACCTTTAAAGATAAATCAGTCTTTGCACTTATTGGAGAGATCCCTCTCCGGATTCAGGAGGGCTAGATCTTAGAATCCCATAGTGGTTCAAGTGTTCTCTCCCCATTTCTGGTCTCACCAATATGTTGGAATTACGGGGAGCTAACACAATGCTCACAAAGAACAATATTTTAGGATCTCAAACCTGGTAGTAAATTTTTACCAACAAGGATTTTTAAACCCTTCTTGATCATGTGACCCAAGCGCTTATGCCACAGATATGTTGAATTTCCTTCTCTTGTGATAGAAACCACGTCTGATTTTCCTATCATTGTATTCAATGTTTATAGTGTTCCTATCTTGAGTCCTTTGGCCACAACCAATGCTCCTTTGCTAATTTTCTAGCCTCATTTTCCAAAGCTTATGGAATAACCTTAATCATCCAACCGTCCCATAGAGATCAAACTCATGCGCATTTCTGGTACATGCATGACCTATTTCAACAATATATCTCGTCCATCCTTCATCTTGATCTAGACATCTCCCACTCTAACAATACTGCAAAAATGATTATTCCCCAAATGCACTCTACCATAATCACCAGGATTATATGCAACAAAGCTATTTTTTCGTGGGGTTACATGGTGAGATGCCCTAGAGTCAAGGATCCAATCAAAGCTACCGCTAGATGTATATACACATGCATCCTCTACTGAAACAGTAAACAACACATCACCATCTGTGACTACAACAGTAGTCTCACCTTAATTTTTGTTGGATGACTTGTGATTTGTACTAGCCGGTCTATGATCCTTTTGTCCTTTCTTCAAGGCTCAACATTATTTCTTCATGTGCTCGATATTGCCACAATGAAAACAGATGATCCTGCCCCTCCTTGATTTTGATCGGCCTCTGGATCTTGATCGCCCTTGTCAACCTCGATCAATTCTCCTACCATGACCAGCTAGAGCTAGAGCTTCTCCTCCCTGGTTTTCTGCAATTGACTTGCGTCGCAACTCCCCATTCATTAAAATGTTGCTAACATCATCAAAAATTAGGGTCCATGTAGGTGATGAAGTACTCATAGTCACAATTAAATTTTCCCAGTTGTCTGGAATAGAACACATTAACAAAATGGCTCTAATGTCATCATCTAGAGTTATTTTAACAGAGGTAAGCTGACTAGTTATAATATTGAATTCATTCAAGTGCTCAGCAGCTGAAGCACCCTCCTTCATCTTGAGATTATAAAGCTTCTTCATCAAGAACAATTTGTTTGATGCTATGTTCATCTCATATATATCATGGAGCTTCTTCCATAATCCTTTTGCCATATTTTCTCTGGACACATTGAAATACACATTCTTTGCTAGATATTGGTGGATTTTCACAATCGCCTTTGTATCTAGCTTATCGCATTCCTCATCTATCATTGATGAGGGTATCTTTGTTACACCCTCAATTGGAAAATAGTGATCTTTTAAAATCAGTACATCTTCCATCTGTGATTTTCATAAGGAAAAATTAGCTCTGCTCAACTTCTCCATATCACTTACTGCTGTCTCCATTCTTAGTAAAATTCACACCCAAAAATTTCACTTATAAATAAAACTTATTACACATTTAAGGTCAAATTCACCTTTTTAAAACAACTCGCTACAAATCATGAACTTTTCCCTTATGCCTTTTTAACAAAATTAACAAACTCTTAATGATATATCATATAATCTAAACGTAAGGCAAAATGTGAGGAGCATAAAACCTCATTACGGCATGGCAAAATAAATACCATAACACTGTAGCAAAATGGCTTTGACATTGCAAACACATAAATTGAACAAAGCTCGATTTTTCGGCAAAGGCTGCGGACCTTTTAACTAGATGAAGGACTCATTGCATCGAGTCTTTGCATCCATGGTCTGCACACAGCGTCAGACTCACGCCGACTATTGCAATTCTCCCATTGTTTGGAGTTGTATGCCAGCATCGAGTTCGCCAAATATTACTATGCACCCTTGACCTGTCAGTGCAATGGGAGTTGAGGCCACCTACAACAATCATGCCGTCTACGCCAACCACAACACTGTAGCACACCAAGCTTGGCACTCTACGTAGCCAGTTCACACAATTTCCGGCATAGTGCAATAACTTTCCATACACAGAGAAATTGCTAGGAAAAATTCACTCTTCTTCTAGGATCACAGATTTGCAGATGAATTGAAGTGGTGGAGAGAATTTACTTGGCTTTGATACCACTTGTTGAGTACTTAACATCAGAATATAGAACAGAAAGCCAATTAACATCAGAATATAGAACAAAAAACCACACGAGATAAGACAAAGAGATAAGAATGGAGAAACAAATCTAAACACACAGAAATTGGAGAAATTAATCACACATTTCTATTACAAGAAAGGCCTTGGCTTGCTTAGGCAGAGGCATGAAGCACAAATTTATAGGATTACATAGATGCACAAATTAATGGGGTGGTTGTTTCAAACAATTGGGCGGCGTGGTAGGTTCGGGGCCATCGTTTGTCAGAGAGTCGACGAAGTCGGTGGTTGATGGCATGGGCGATGCGGTTTCACATTAACAGATTTGAAGGAGAGGAGAGCCCAGTACAAAACCTTTGCCTTCAATATAATAAAACGTGTCTCTGTAACATAAACCTTCTCTAAAGAGGCCATAGAACAAACGATTCCTAGAGAAGTGATACTACAAGAGGTATCAATTCTCAAAGCTATTGATTACCCTGCAATTCTGACCAATGAGGCATCTAAGTTGATAGGCAACAGAGTCTCCCTCCACCTGGTAGTAGAAACCAGGTTGACACAGGTAAATTAGCAATTGTATTGAATAGTATTCCCATCTATTTGGTTTCCATGATGTTTTATATGGTAGCTTACTTTTTAGATTTATGTTGTTATATTCTGCTGACAAATGAATGTATCATGGCAGAAACGGGATTCAAAAAAAGAGTTGGTGAAGCGTATTATTTAAAGTGGAGTCCCTTCGATGGACCCATTGCTACCGACAAACACTCCAAAATCAGCTTCAAGTGGAACTCTACTCTGGGAGTTCCGGGAGAATTCTTGATAAAGAACATGCATTCACAGGAGTTCTTTCTGAAATCTCTAACTCTTGATATCCCTGGTCAAGGTAAACTGCGCTTTCAGTGCAACTCGTGGATAACCCCCCTATGATATCAACAAAATCGATCGTATTTTCTTTTCTAATAAGGTATGGTGTATTATGCATTCTTTTCCAGTTAATTTTTTTATAGTTTAAGGTCTTCTCTTCAATCAAGAATGGGTTCATAGATTAATGTTGACCAGCCCATCCTGTGATTAGAGCTACTTGCTCGAGGAGACGCTAGAAGGTTTAAAGAAATTGAGGGAGCAAGATATGGTGGAACTACGAGCAAATGGAAAGGGAGAGAGGAAAGTATACGATCGGATATACGATTATTACGTGTATAACGACATTGGGAACCATAACAACAGTCTAGAGTTGTTGAGACCAGTGTTGGGTGGATCTAAGGACTTCCCATATCCTAGAAGATGTAGGACGGGCCAGCCACCATGTAAAACAGGTATAACATTAATTTCTCCATAGTATGCCCATAGTAGTATTCGGATTTATATACACCATGTTTTCAAGTTCTTTTAATGGAAGTCTGGTTTCAAAGCTACTTATGATAGATTAGGTGAGAGTGGACTCCATTGTGCCGCTTCATACTAGTTAAAGATATTTTTGGATGGACATTCTAGAAATATTTTGGATTTTGATAAATATATATAATTTATTTAAGTCAAGAAATTTTCTCTTGCCTATATATAGTTCAGATTTTTTTGAGGTATACATAGTCCTTGTCAAGGATTGGAGCACAAAACTTGTGGGACCAAACTTTTTCACTTAATCATAGGACCACATTCATATGACTAATTTGATAAATATATTTCAATTAGAGATTCTGGAAATATTTTGGAATTTGATATATAGTGATTTGGTGACTTCACTTTTGTACCTTTGCTAAAATTATTTTTTTGTAAGCTTTTGGAATATTTTGGAATAAGACAAATAGTAGTTTTATTTTGGAATTTGATATATAGTGATTTGATGACTTCAAATTTGTACTTTTGGGAAAATTAATTTTTGCAAGTTTTTGGAATATTTTGGAATAGGACAAATAGTAGTTTTACTTTGGATTAAGACAAAAGAAGTCCTTTAGTCTAAAAATAATTGAGGTGTCTCATGTACACCATATTTCAGAATATGCTCTATATTACTTTTAGATAAGTGCTAATTCACAGGAATTAAAGATATGATATAGGTAAGTGCTACTTGAGAGGAATTAAAGATATGGATTTTGGATTGGCTATTTTGGAAATATTTTGGAATACGATAAATAGTAGTTTGGTCCAAAAATAACTTTACTCTTCTAAGTTTTAAAAATATTTTACAATAATTCTTATACTTTTCAAAAATATTTTGGACAAAAAAAAATAAAATTATTTGGCAATACAAGAAATAGTAATTTAGTTATATAAAAAAATTTAACTCACTTAAATCATTTTTTAAGTTTTAAAAATATTTTATTTTATCATATTTTAGAATAAGACAAATAGTAAAGTAATTATTTTCTTTTGTAAGCTTGGTAGTTCCTTTCATTTTTCATTTTTTTCTCTTTTTTTTTTCCATCAACATGGGTCTTGATTAAACGGTGATGAGGCGAGCTGTTATAACACTCATCACAGGTTAAATAGTAAAATAATTATTACTCCTTACCTCTTATTTCAAAACGTTCCTGGAATTAAGTTTAGTTTTACCCGACTCTGAATTAACTTCATTCCTATTCAACTTACTCCTGAGTAGTTCAATTTTACCAAGCTCCCTTACTATATATTTAGATTTTAGCAGTTCAAACGCCAAATGTGAGGGGGCAAGATAGACTTCAATGTTTAATCCAACGGGGTTGGGTGGAGCACTTTAGTGTTTGATAGGTGAAGTTTGAGGTTGCAGTTAGAGGATTCAATGTTTATTAGATATGGGTTTGGTGGAGGAAGAGATCTTCGTCCTCCCCTATCACCGAATATGTGAACGATTTGAGTAGCGAGTTATGATTGGTGATTACAGAAATTTATGTTTCTTACAACTTTTGCGTTTCTGTTTGAATATCAAGAATTGAAGTCGCGGGTACAAATTGAAAAAATGGTCATATTAAATGTGAGATTTATTAGTAAATTGCACTGTATATTAAATATGAGTATTTGATTTTTTTTGGTTGTTATTTAATATTTTGAACTTTTAAATTGATTATTATTAAATACAGAAAGAGAGAATTGGTTATTAATTTTTTTAAATTTTAATTGGTTATTAAATATATATATATATATATATATATATATATATATATATATATAAACGTTTTTTGAAACTAAATTTTGGTTTATTGGATTTAAAGAAATGGATTATTTAGTTTATTTTAAAATTGTACTCTTATCCTCAAAGAGCTTGGAGAGAAGTGTCTCGAGCTCGCTATAATTTTGACATGTTAAAAGATTAGGAAGGTCTGTATTACAACAAAGTTTATAAAACTGAGGTCTAATGTGGGTTTAGGGCATTCTAAGATGAAGTGATTTTCATCCTCAATGTTCATATTCTTATAGACATGGCAGAACCTTTTCACCCATGGTGTTTTAGGAACTACCCAAAGCCCTGTTTCACTATGAAGGTCATAAGAGTTCGTTCTCATCTTGGCTATATTAATTTTTTTCTTCTAGTTAGTTAAAAAATATAGATACTTTTAATCTTCTAGAGTAGGGTTGATGACTTCCTTATAATATCTTAATTTTCTTTTAGCCTCTAGATCTTTCTCACACCACATTTTCTCCTTAAATTTAGAAGTAACCATATTTTTAATGTTATGAATATTTTACCATGCAACATTTTCGTCGATCTCCCAATGGTTTAACCAAGCCTTGGTATCTTTATACCAACCTCGTTTGAGCCTTAGTTGGTTTTCGCTGGAATTTGAAACTAGCTTAGGAAGCCTATGGTCTCCCATGTTATTGATTTTGTGCTTGTACAACAGGAGCCTAGTCATAGCTAAGCTCTCGATAGGGTATATATATATATATATATATATATATATATATATATATATATATATCCCCGATCGGGGTGTCACGATGACGGTAATGGATAGTGATTGCCACATGAGCGTGCCCTTCACCATCCATCATGTCTAATAAGAAAATACAATAGCAGAAAGGTTGGTGGTCGGTACCACGCTCAGCAAATGTGGAAGGTTATGAAAAAAATTGGAGAGCCAACAATTCTGTCGGAGAAGCGAGGAGGCAGAAAAGTGCGCTTGCGGACGATTGAGCAAGTAATAAAGCCGCAACGAGGGAATGTTCTCGGTAGACAATTTCCAGAGCAGTCTGAGGAAACAGAGGCAGGTCTACAACGACGTCGAGTAACTTGGTATGTCATGGCTCTTGCAACCTTTCTTTTTCAATTACCTGTTCCTGTTCTAAATAATGAAGGCGTTGTGGACGGTTATAATGAGATGAATGAATTTTTATGTTTCTGTAGCGGGCTCGCTTATCAGTTTCGAATTTTCTTTCGTTCTCTCTGCTATAATGATAATGAAGGGTCTGTCACTCTGGCTTGCATGCCGCTTCTCATAACTCTGGCCCCAGCTATAGAGCCATGTTTTAGAAGACGGTCTTTAGTCAATTCTCTATTTTGTGGCGAAACCCATTTCAAAACCCATAGGTGTTTACGTAATAGAGCAAGGTCAGCTATGGTTTTTAGCCTAGTTGGTCTGTGTTTACAATTGATTTCTTAGCATCCCATGAGGCTCAATTGCAGGTCCTCTTGAGCTTCCTTCCACGGAAGGGTCATCGCATGGTCTTGCCTCCCTAGACAAACAACAATGAAGACTTCCATCAGGCATACGAGCAAGCTTGTATGCTAAGCAATGATAAATTACGAACCCACATTTTCTCTTCTTAGTATAACTCGTTGTTGTTTGGTGTCAGGATAACCTACCTTCAGTCTCTATGTTTTAGTTGCCACAGTAGTAATCTTCATTATCTAATTTCCTTCTTCAGCTGCAAATAAATTTTCCAAACTCTTTTATGCAAGATGGTCTATGTATTCTATATGCTTACCATTCATGTTGTCAGTTGTGCGACAACATCTGAGGTTCCACTTGCTTATAAGGGTGCAGTGGGCTCCACCAAATCTCACCCGAATTCTGTTATTGATTTTATTCTGCCATATATAGGACTGTGTCACAGTTTTACAGGGATTATACAAGAGCTGTCAGGGTCTGCCTATCAATTCAAAAACATGGCAAAAGGACAACCTAGGAAATGATAGGGAACCAAAAAAGGGAAGCAGAAGCAACCAATTCAGAATGTGGGACCAAGTAAGCGTGGAAGGAAAACTAAAAAAGAAGTTATGGAAAATATTTTTGATCTTTATGAAGCTAGAAACCCAACTCAGATCCGCAACACAATTCAAGGCTGGGAAAGAGAGAGCAACCATGATGAAGACGACATCAAACAACAAGAATCCACCATGGACATCCTATCGGACCCTGGGAATACAAGAGGAAGGATATCCCTTTTCCATTAATTAGTTCACAACTATTGGATACTTAAATGTGTTTTGGCGAAGGCCATGACTAGAATGCAGAAAATAGAAGGAAACCCAACTGTGGTCTCAGTACTGCAACAAATCAAACCGGAAATCCAAGAAATTGGCATGTCTCACTATCATGTCGTGGCAAGGATTGGGAGAATTGAACGACAACTTCAAGAAATGTAGCAAGTAGATATGCCAGGTTATACTACAAAATACCTCGCTCCTATTGACTCTTCTAATGGGTGACATTTGATTTTAACAACTTTTAATGTAATATTCCAAAATTTTCCTACAATAAATTAGAATATTAACTTTTGCTCTTTTCACTTAGGAGTTGAATAATTGGGTGAGAAGGCCCATTCATAATAAAAACATGGACGAAATCCCTCTTAGTATGAAAGGGAATCATCGGTGGAACTAGATTTCACACCCTCATGTGTGAAAGGAGGCATTTGCAAGAAGGCTAGGTCAAGTTTCACCAAGTCAAACAGCGCAGAAGTATGAGGTGGAAAGCATCTTGTGGGACAATGCAGAGAAATAGGAGGGAAGTTTCCTTGATGGAGAAAACCCTAAAGAGTGGGACCCATGGAGAGGGAGCTCTCATGTGTTTAAAAGGAGGGCAAGGCAGCCATTGTTTCTCATGCATATGAATATTGATTTTGTGTCTGCTTATACTATTTGTAGTCTCTGGTTGTTTAGCTGAGTTGCAGTGCTGGTTAACACGAGTGATTCCTGTTTAAGAATTCTTCTCCTTCTTGAGAGGCCTCTTGAGGGATTGCACTTCATTCTCTCCACATTCAGGCTTTATACCAAAGCATCATCCTTCAGCTACAGTGCAATTTCTATTTAGAGCAGGGTTGTGTTGTAGGGTGTTGCAGTGCAGGATCCCACAACACCACTTCCGGGATTGTTTTTCAGAGGAGGAAGCCTTCTTTCCTTTGGGAGATCAGTAAGGAAGGATTCTGAGCATATTGCGGATCTTGGCACTTGGCCAAAGAATTATATTCCACCTACAACGCACTATCCCTCAGTGACTGCATTATTTTTAAAGCACACTTGCAGTGAGGGTTTGCAGTGTTGATTGGAGGGTGAGGTCTTCAGTGTTAGGATCAACCTTTCACTTGGAAGATCAATTGGAGGAGATCTTGACATCATATGCAACATCTTCAGTCTTCTCCTTTTAGTTCCATTTTCTGAGTTGTAGCTGCTACCCTGCAACTCCAGCATTTTTCCATTTTTGTATATTTCAGCTAATCCTTCTCAGGATTGTTGTATTATTGTTTTCAGGGGTTGAGAGCTTTCTCCCCCTCATTTCTTGAGCCATACATTTTTACATCTCTCTGTTATGATATGGTATGATGCAGTTTCTTTTATAAACTGCGTCCTCTTAGCCTGCAAAAATTCATTGTGTAGCAGTGTTTCTTCATATTGATGTACATGTCCCATTGAGGCTGCATTGCTTTGCTTGAGTGACTCTTTCCTCAAGGATTTGTATACCATTGTTTCAATAACATACATTTATTGGCTATCTGTATCTTCATGTGTTCATGGTTATAAAATAACGTTGTTATTCCATCTCTTGTTCAAGAATTGTTGCAGTCCCTTCATCGGGCATTTTCTAAAGAAAACTAGGTGTGGGGGATCTGTTTAATCCACCTAGAGGGATTTATTTTGAGCCACCTCTTGGATTTCAATATTAGATACATTGATATAAGGGATCTGGGTCTTGGTTTCAAATCATATAGCAATCATTCCTAGAAAATGCATTTTCCAGTCATGCCTTGCTGACAGTTCCCATTTTGGGATATTACAGTGGTATCAAAGAATAGTCCTGGCTCAGCCTATGAGTCTCAGCCAAAGAAGATCAGGATGATAAAGAATATGAGATTTCTCTCATTAGTATTCAAAAATATGAAGAGCCTCTCCAAAGAGGAAGAGCAAAAAGAAGAGGAAGGACCATGCACTTCCTATTCTCATGAATAAGAAAGAGACAAGCATGAATGCCACTTGGATCATTAGATTATGAGTGATTACCTTGTTGAGTACAAATCTCAACCTAGAGCCTTCAAGGAGACTCTAGATTTTCCACGATTCATCTAGTTGAAAGAAGAGAAGAGACCCTGCAGCAAAAGAGAAATCAAAGGTAATATATTTCTGTTGTCTACCTTTGATGGGTTATCTATAGCAAGAGATTGCGTGAGGAAGTTGGAAGCCTTTTTCCTGCTATATCTTGTAGTGGAGGAAGAAGTTGTTGAGATCTCAGCGCTACACCTAGAAGGTGAAGCACACTTTTGGTGGTTCAGCCAACAGAGCCATGCAAGAGTGCCTACTCTTGCTAAGTTTTCTCAAGCGCTGATCGAGGAGTTTGATAATAGAAGGACAGAAGAGGAGAAACCCTCACCACCACTTGAGATATTTGGTTCTAACACTATCACATTCATGGAGGAGTAGCCACATGCATCAACATTTGGGGCAGCCAACACATTGGAGGAAGGAAATCTTGCAGCCCTACAAGAGATTCCCAAATCTCATCAAGGTATGAAGGAATTTCCATTACTTATTGTTGCAGCAAATCCTTTTGAAAGTAGTGGAAATTTTATTTTGCATGACCAAGGGTCAAGTCCCACTGCTACTTTAGAGCAACATGATTGCACTGCACTGTGCAGATGGTTCAAGGAGGAGATGAACAATCATCCTCATACACCTTTGTTGAGTTGCACACAATGCTTGAGGTTGGAGTGTGAACTTTTGGAGGATGAGATAAACCATGAAACTCCTATGGAAGACCATGAAACCATCCTTGAGTTGGGGTATGAGATAGCCATTACATCCTTGGAGAGATTAACAACGTTTTCAAACAATGGTGGAGAAAAGATGTTACCTTCATCATATTTGGATCCTTCTGGATTCAACATAGTCATGGGTGAGAGATCTTCTCTAGGAAGTCTCCAAAGAGCTGCATTCCAAACCTTCATGGGATGAAAAGAGAGAGATTTGGTTTGGAAGGATGGTAGCCCTCATGAGAGGAGTACCAAGGGGAAGATAAGGAAAAGACATCCACAATTGGTTGAGTGGATATGGTTGATAAGCAAGGAGCTAGGAGGCTACTTGCAAGTATATGACACCAGGCAGCAGGAGGCTTGGCTACGGTGGCTCCTCTTGAAGGAGTTTGGCCATCACTTGTCATGTCCTCTTCCTAAGAGGATTGGGATGGAGGAGAGGTGGCAGGATGCTTGCATCATTGGGAAGCATGGAGTATGGATGCATGGTGTTGATGTGACACACATATCATTCATTATGTCTTCATCACCTGAGATGTATGATGGAAGCATAAGGAGGCAGCAAGAACTTGGGTTGCTTAAGTTGTGCTTGAGAGAGCAAGGGAAAATTTGCTCTCACATGTTGTGTTATGTTGCAGGAGTAGAAGAGGGCACTCTCATAGTGAAAAGGGGCTACTCCTTGGCCTTGGATGATCTGGAAGCACTTCCATCTTGGGAGGTATTCCATATTTGCAACAACATTACTGGAGAATTCTTTGACAAGGAGCATGTCAAAGAACAGAGCTTTGTATTGACAAGAGCCTATTCACATGAGCTCACAACGTTGTCACTTTGGAGCAGGGACTTATAGATGGAGTCTCCCCAGGATCAATTCACATTGGATGCACTTGGTGAACAAGGAGGAGGTGATGATGATAGAGTAGTGGATAGAGACATCTATCACTATGATACATTCTTCTTGACTTGGATTTCCAAGCATGAGAGGGATGATCTTCTTGCAGTACATGGTTCATTCATCTTCATAGCATGCCAGACCAGTATGGAGGACTCACTCATGGATCCATGTACCATCTTACTTCCGGCATATGGTAAGAAGTTTGTTTTTACATGCAGTGACTTCCATACTCTTACCATTACTTTGCAATGCATTTCTCCACGAGAGGGCAAGCTTTTCACATTGCTCCATGATCAATGTTGGGCCAAACTATGTGATGGAGGTAGCCATCTTTTATGTGGCCTTGGGAAAATGTTTTCTCATTGCATGTATGTTCAGATGTTATATCCTACTAATTTCCATATGATGACATACATGATTAAATTTGTAACAAGAAACATTTTTCCTTGTACTTTTCTGAAGCAGCAGTTTGCAAAACTGCGCTGTACATGCTCAGGAGACTGTTGGTATCTTCAAGCACCACATGAATCCATCGGTATTTCCTTCATTATTGTACTGATCATGTCTAAAATTGCTGATATTGTTTCTATTCTTGTTGAGAGCATGATTGGGAGATTGAGACATGAGTTGAATGTGTCCTTGAGGGGAGAAAATTCCCACATTTTCTGCACTACATGTTCTAATGGGAGCATGGGAGGAGATATGGCCACCACAACCACATATTTGTTCTCTTTTGAGGTGGGTCATGAGTTTGATAACCATCCATTGTATAACCATGGGCAAGTACTTGATCATGTATTGTTGACATATTCATCCATTTACTATTCATTAGTAGATGTGATGATTCTTGTATGTTACTGGCCATACTATTTTCTGATGTTGCAGTGGATGAGACTGCACTGTATCCTTTTGAGAAATTGTTTGTATCATGTATCATCATGTAAAACCTTCAACAAACTTCTCATTAGGATGTTATATGATGATCATGTCCTATTCATCATGGATGATATATTTTGGTCCAGCTTCTTCTTCAATGTTGGAAGAGGAATCTTTGGAGGATTGTTCTTCACTTTGCCACTTGAGGGCAATACTTTTGCAGCCCAGGATCAACACACACTCTACACTTACCATAAGTGGAGAGAAGGACAACATGAGGTAGGCTATGATGCTTGCCATGTTCAGATTTTCAGCCCACCTTCATTTCCGGAGCTTGAGATGGGAGGAGATTTTTAGGAGTGGCCATGTTGGGAGGTGACTCATTTTTTTTGGATGATTGCTTGGGGATGGAGGATCCATTTGGGGAAGATGTTTTCCCAGCACTTTTCAGTCTCCATGCCTTGGGGGCAACTTCTCAGTTCTATCCTTGCAGTTGCTTGAGGAAAAGCAACATTTGGGAGGGGAGGATTGTAATATTCCAAAATTTTCCTACAATAAATTGGAATATTAACTTTTGCTATTTTCACTTAGGAGTTGAATAATTGGGTGAGAAAGCCCATTCATAATAAAAACATGGGTGAAATCCCTCTTAGTATGAAAGGGGATCATCGGTGGAACTAGATTTCACACCCTCATGTGTGAAAGGAGACATTTGCAAGAAGGCTAGGTCAAGTTTGACCAAGTCAAACAACGCAGAAATATGAGGTGGAAAGCATCTTGTGGGATAGTGCAGAGAAGGAGGAGGGAATTTTCTTTGATGGAGGAAACCCTAAAGAGTGGGACCCATGGAGAGGGAGCTCTCATGTGTTTAAAAGGAGGGCAAGGTAGCCATTGTTTCTCATGCATATGAATATTGATTTTGTGTTTACTTAGACTATTTTCAATCTTCGGTTGTTTAGCTGAGTTGCAGCGCTGCTTAGCACGAGGGAATCATTTTTAGGAATTATTCTCCTCCTTGAGAGGCCTCTTGAGGGATTTCACTTCATTCTCTCCACATTCAGGCTTGAGGCCAAAGCATCCTCCTTCAGCTACATCATGGTTTCTATTTAGAGCTGGGTTGTGTTGCAGCGTGTTGCAGTGGAGGATCCCACAACACCACTTCCGGGCTTGTTTTTCAGAGGAGGAAGCCTTCTTTCCTTTGGGAGATCATTAAGGAAGGATTTTGAGCATATTGCAGATCTTGGCACTTGGCCAAAGAATTATATTCCACCTACAACGCACTATCCCTCAGTGACTGCATTATTTTTAAAGCACACTTGCAGTGAGGGTTTGCAGTGTTGATTGGAGGGTGAGGTCTTCAGTGTTAGGATCAACCTTTCACTTGGAAGATCCATTGGAGGAGATCTTGACATCATATGCAACATCTTCAGTCTTCTCCTTTTAGTTCCATTTTCTGAGTTGCAGCTACTACCCTGCAACTCGAGCATTTTTCCATTTTTGTATATTTCAGCCAATCCTTCTCAAGATTGTTGTATTATTGTTTTTAGGGGTTGAGAGCTTTCTCCCCCTCATTTCTTGAGCCATACATTGTTATATCTCTATGTTATGATATGGTATGATGTAGAGTATTTTATAAAATGTGTCCTCTTAGCCTGCAAAAATTCATTGTGTAGCAGTGTTTCTTCATATTGACGTACATGTCCCATTGAGGTTGCATTGCTTTGCTTGAGTGACTCTTTCCTCAAGGTTTTGTATACCATTGCTGTAATAACATACATTTGTTGGCTATCTATATCTTCATGTGTTCATGGTTATAAAATAACGTTGTTATTCCATCTCTTGTTCAGGAATTGTTGTAGTCCCTTCATCGAGCATTTTCTGAAGACAACTAGGTGTGGGAGATCTGTTTAATCCACCTAGATGGATTTCTTTTGAGCCACCTCTTGGATTTCAGTATTAGATACATTGATCAAATGGATCCAGGTCTTGGTTTCAAATCCTGTAGCAACCATTCCTGGAAAATGCGTTTTCTAGTCATGCCTTGCTGACAGTTTCCATTTTGGGATATTACATTTAATGATTTTTGCGGCAAGTTTTTATAGTAAAGTAGTTTTTGGTTAAACTTTAACTTTAATGAACATAGTAAAGTAGATATAGTGGCAAGTATAAGAAAGGAACAATTCCAATATTGCTTGGCTTTTAATTCATCCAAGTGGCCAACACACCTGGTTTCCTTCAGACAAGTTGATGCCACTAAATGCATTAATATATGTATAATAATCTGTTTTTTTTTGACAAATAGAAAATGGAAAGGCTCTTCATATATATATATGTTAGTTATTGTGTGAAATAATTAATTTTATTTTTATTAAATTTATAATTGAATTAAAATATTTATTATATAAATAAATTTAATGGCATTATAAATATATAATGTTTACATTCATAATTAAATTAAAAAAAAATATTTATAATATTTTAAATTGCAAATCATATTTTAAGTGTAAAGTTTAAAAAAATATTTACACTCATAAAAAAAATTGATTAGAGTTTCATAAATATATTTTCAAAATAATAATAATATTTTTAAGAAATACATGTTTTTAACTATTAAAGCCACTTGAAGATGAAAGTAATTATAAATATTCTCCATTTTAAAATACACCCAAAATATTTTAAAAATAATTTCTCAGTGGACGTTAACCATCATCATCATATAGTTGATTTAACATAAATATTGAAATATTTTTATTTTTTTCTAATATTTTTTTTTTTGATTTTTTGTACATACTTTTTTTTTGTTATTAATATATTTCTAAATATAATTATCTTTATAATTGTTATTGTTTTATATTATAGGTGCCATTTTTATTTTATTTTTGTGGATACGTTAATTTTTTTTTGTTATTAATATATTTTTAAATACAATTATACATCAAATTAATTTGTTTATTATTAATATATTTCTAAATACAATTATCTCTATAATTGTTATTGTTTTTAAATTATAGGTGTCATTTTTTTATTTCTTGGATACTTTATTTTTTTTGTTATTAATACATTTTTAAATACAATTATACATCAAGTCTGTGGGGTCTTGGCACTCATCATAGGTTCAATTCCCTTCACCGATGAGATGATGTATCTAAACATCTTGATGAAGATGTAAAAATATAGTCTTACCAAACTTACAAAAAAAAATACAATTATACATCAAATTGATTTGTTTGTTATTAATATATTTCTAAATATAATTATCTTTATAATTGTTATTGTTTTTTTAATTATAGCTATCATTTTTTTAATTTGGTGAATACTTTATTTTTATTTTAAAAAGAATATTTGTCAATTTCAAATTGAAAAAATTAAATTACACATCTTCTAACTATAAAGATTATAGTAAGATAAAACATCTAAAATATAAAACCATGCTAATTATCATATTTAATATATCATTTTGACTTGGTGAGCAATTAAATCAATAACTTCACATTAGTTAACAACATCCTATCACCACTTATCCAAAACCTTAAAAAAATTTTAAAAAAATTATAAAAAAAAATATTAAAAAGAAATTGATACTAATATATAAGAATAGTATACTACATTATATTTCTTACACCTTCAAAATTACATGAAGATACCAAGTCTGAAAGTCGAACCAGCGCGATCTTCATTCCGCCGGACGAAAGGTTCCCTCATACGGATTTCACTGATTTTGGAGCCCACACCATCAATGCTTTCTTTGTAGATGTGTCAAACATATATAAGAGCAAATAAGCTTTTTACATGAAGAATTTCTTATAAGCTTTTTATATGAAGAATTTCTTCCAAAATAGGTAGGAAGGAGTGGCTGTGGAAGCTTTGAGTCTATCTGAGCAAATAAGCTTTTTACATGAAGAATTTCTTCTAAAATAAGCAGCAAGGAGTGGCTGTGGCATCTTTGAGTCTCCTTAAACCCGTTTATCACAAAGTATGAAATCTCCTCGGATCTATGGGTACAGACCAACAAAGAGAAAAGCTTAAGTGCTAGTATGAAATCTCCTAAGATCTATGGGTACAGACCAACAAAGAGAAAAGCTTAAGTGTTAGCCCGTTTCGCATAATTGTTTGATACTCTTCCAAATCCAAACTAGAATTTATAGAAAAAAATATCATCATAATTATAACATTATCATAATTTATTTTATTTTAAAAATTATAATTTATTTTATAACTCAAGAACAGCTTCACAACTTCACATAAACTAAAAAATATTTTTATATAAAATTATATATATATATATTTATTTATTTATTGGTATCTAGGAAAATCGGCAACGACGTGGTCGAATCTCCCGACTACCACTATACCTCGGCTACCACTATAACCCTACTATACCCGTAAGAGAGAACGAGGCCAAACGAACGCTTCCAGGTTATTGAGTTTTATGTAAAATATTATACAATGAATAGTATAGTAATTTGTTATTGAGTTTTATGTGAAATATTATACAATGAAAAGTATCGTAATTTTCTATATTAACATTATAATGATAATATAATGTATATAGTTGTAGTTCTTAGAATCCTTTAAATTATTTTTAATTTTTTTAGTATTTTAATTCGAAGTTAGATAACTCATTTAAAAAAGAAGGTTTCTGTTCAAGTAAAAAAAAAAATATCTTCAAAACCATAACAAAGATAGCAAAGAGTAATATAATTGTTTACGAAGAGTAATATAATTGTTTACAAACACGAGAGAGTATGCGTTTAACTTTTTCTGTAATTATTTTCCAAGTTTTTTTGGGAGAGAGTTATTATTTATTTTTTAGGAGAGTTATTATTTTTAATTAGATAACCATGTAAAAATTGAAAAATACTTGTGTTTATTATGGAGTAGAGAGTTATAAAGTTTTTATTATAATTTTATCTATAAATTATATAGTTCTAATTAATAATAATAATAAGAATAATAATATTATAATAATTTTTTTAGGAAATTACATAAGAAATTTAACAAATTGAGTTATAGGATTTTTTTTGTTTGCTAAAAAGAGTTATGATCTTAATCCATTAAGGTATGGTTACTATACACACTTGTTTATTTGAATTTAGAAAACATATGTTTTTAACTATTAAATTCACTCAATCTATACATAAAAAAGATGAAGTATCTTCAAAATTCACCATTATATATATTTATGTCAAATACCCAGTAACATTATCTTATTTGAGATTAGATTCGATTTCATAATATGTAAAATTGGTTTAAATGAATTAAATGTTTTGGGAAATTTTTATCCTTTTTCTAGTAACACATTGCATTGAGCTTTCTTTTGTTTATTGGGTATAGGTTGAGGTTAGACTAGATTTCATTTCATAATATAAAAAATATGTTTAATGAATTACAATGTCTTTCAAAATTAGACTTATCATTCTGCTAATATCACATCATTTTGCATTGTTTTTTCTTATGTTTATTGGTGCGGGTTGAGAACCCATGCGGCAATGGAGCCTTTCATTATAGCTACTCATATACAATTGAGTAGAATGCATCCAATGTATAAGTTACTAATACCTTGTTATCTTGATACAATGGAAATCAATGCAACTGCTTGTCAAAGCTTAATAAATGTTGGAGGAAGTATAGAACAAAGCTTTACTCCAAGAAAATATTCCATGGAGATGTCATCTAAGTGTTGAGGCCTCGGAATTCGTTGCCACAACATGGGGGAAAACCACCCGCGACCTTAAAGAAACTCCTTTTTTGTTTGGTGTGGTGGCTCCGACTAGGGATAGTGGGACCAATTTACCAATAAGGATGATTTTAGGGTGTGTTTTGATTATACAACATGCAATGGAAAATTATTCTAATCTATCACATGCATCTATCTAAACAATCTATTCTATATATACCTAGGGTGTTTCTTCCTTTATGCAATCTAAAGAGATATATTTCGAATATGAGTAATGTAGATTATTTAACAGTCAAATGAGATGAAAATTATGTAAGAAGATCCTTACAACAAAATAGTTTGATTAAAAGAATTCTGAAAAAGTGTATCACATTCATATGTGTGATTATATATCAGATAAGAAATCACAGACAAATATTAGTACAGAAGTGAATGTAACATTCATCTATAATGGCGTCTCAAATATATAATGCAATAAAAATATGACTGTCAATCTAGAAAGTAAGACTTAATACACGTGAATAGAAGTACCATATGTACGAAGTTCTACTGATGTAAACTGACACTAGATATCTGTTCCTCTTCACTTTAAAGAAATTTCAAGAGTATAGTAGTGCAACATCAATTAAACAGCTTCAAATGTCAAAAGATAACAGATTCTGTTCTATTAATTCATCAAAGCATTCACAAACTTACAATAGTGCATTCTTTGAGAATGTTTTTGACAAATTTCTGGACCCTTCTTTGAATGCATGAGACGGGTTTAAATACTAAACTAGCTACATGTTAAAAATAGATTATTACATAAAAATAGAGGAGGTTTCAAACAACCATCCTTGTAAGACTAACTTTAGCTACAATCTAGGAAAATAAAGTAACCATATGACTTATTAATTCCGATCTTTCTTTTGGATTTGATCCCGAAGTTGACAAATGTGTAGCATGAGATTGAGCTGAGCTGGATGCGAAATATTTGATCTAACATGTCCCTTGAATACCGCATTTGAGAGTGTTGGCTTCGATCTTTTTATCGAATCTCTTAAGATTGTAGGGTCTTGTACTGATGATAAGGTTTGATCAGAAAATTCCAATAATTTTCATGATAAAACTTATTTACTTTTTTAATTGTTTCATCTTTCATTTCTGACTTTTGTTTCTACTGTGTTTCCAGTTGTTTGACTTCTCAGACCACTTCGGATGTGCACTCTTTAATAAGTTCTTCTTTCAATTGTTGTTCACATACAGATTCAACAATTTCCTTTGTCAACCTTGATGCTTTCACTGCCGCTTTCTTTTCCTTCTTTATATGTGCTTCCCAATCCTTAAATAAGATTTTCTTGTGGGATTTGTCTATTTGGGGTAGACCAGCTTCCTTTCCTGAGTCTGATGCTTGCCATTGAATGTGTTCATTGATTTTATTTTCGAACTTATCACATTCAATTTTTTGGATAGCTACTTGCTGGATAAATATTTCACGTTAGTCACAATAAGAGCCAGTAATAGAAGCTTGTTGGAAAAATAATTCTTGTTGCTGCTTTAACTTAGGATTCACATCTAATGCTTCCTTTATGAACTGATCTAACTATGGTTGCCTTTGTAATTTGTTCATCATTGCTTCCAGTTGTGCTTGCTTCTCAGCGAGTTATACTTGATGCTGTAAATTAAGACTTTCGAAATCCTTCTTAAATTAGGACATCTTCAATTCTATTTTCTCATCAGAGTTAAACTTTTCTTGATTCAACATTATCTCTAATAATTTTATTCCGTCTTCTCTCTGCTTCAGTAAAATTTTAACCTAGCAGCTTTATCAATAGTGACAGTAGCACATGCCCCTGCAAACTGTGATAGTTTGGTTAAATTTTTAGTAGGATCAACTAGAGGATCTTTCCACAAAACATCAATAGATTCATTTGTAAGGTCTGTGACTATATTATCAATTCTTCCCTCTTGATTCTCTTGACTACATCCTTATGACTAGGACTGTAGAAGACATCCAATGAAGGGATTTCCTCAACTTGTAACATTATCTATTTTGTGGGATAAATCGGGATGATCTCTCGATCATGAGTTTTAGGAACTTGTTGTAGTGGAGTAACAATTTCCACTAACCTATGAGATTGTTCAAGTGTTTGAAAACTAAGCTTTATCAATACTGAGATTTGTTTTAGGAGTATTTATTGCTTTAGAAAACTCATCCCATTCACTATTCAAATTCTTTGGTTGGGACTTTTCTGACTGATCAAGTGTATCTTTACCATGTTGAACTTCTTGGGAACTTGACTCTGTTCCATTACTTCCTCCTTTCTCCTACATCTCAATCTCTTAGATTACTTGATCAATTATCTTTTCTAGGTTTTCATTTTTGTTTTTGGATTCATTTTTAGAATGATCTGAATTTTGAGATTGATGCTCTAATTGTCCTGACCCATCTTTAGACATGTCTTTCACTTCATTATCCAAGCTAATACTTTGAGTAGTTCTGTTGACAACTTCAATAGTTAATAAATCTAGAGGAACCCTTTCCTGTATTTTACTTCTATATGCTTGGAAGGCTTCCAAGTCATTTTGATTAAGTTCACTGGATGAAAACTTAAGTACATATGAAAGATTTTCAATGCCTTGAAATAAATCATCAAATCTATCTATCTCTTTCACAAAAGGTTTTACTTTGAGCTCTGTGATTTGGTTTTTAATTACATCATTCGGATCATATGACCGCTTTGGCATTACTGCCAAATTTAATAGATTAACTTTTGACACTTCCTTGTAGGCATGACCAATATCAAAAAGTGCAAAAGTACCACATTGTAAAGGAAAATTAGGCCAAATGACCTTCTTAACATATTTAAGCTATTTTCAAATACCATTTACAACAAGATGGTAGGCTATCTCTTGTGCATATTTTCCCTTGCTGCTACTTTATTGATGAATGAACATGCAACGTCGGAATAAGCTAGGTCTGAAGAAACAGATGCGCCTGCTAAAGAAATTTTGACTATTACCCTTGGCTTTTCATCCTCGAAAAGATTATACATTGCCTCCCATGAAGAACTTCCACAATCCTTGTTGCAACTAGTGTCTGAGAATAGGAGAGACATATCTGAGTTTTCGGTAGATGATGCTTGGGAAATCTCTTTTAATTTCTTGTTCATTTCTATTTCCCTCGCTCTGTTAAGTGGTTTCCTGATTTCAAGCGAACAGAGAAAACATTCAAAATATAGAGAACAGAAAGGAAAACATAATTAAAACAGATATGGCGTTCAATAATTTCAAAACACGCTCGAAGTAGATATGAATCTATCAAAACCTTATTTATATTAAATGTATTTAATCATCAATAATAATTTAAAATAAAATATTTTACACCTTCGCGTGAAGTATCTATCGATCAATTTAAGACATTGGATTGCATATTTAGTTTGATTTGACATGATTCATTTCGCATGCTCGAGTAATTAACTACCATTCTTCGCATATCGTAACTTATAACTTTTTTCATTTATCATGTTACCCATAAATCCTGTGAAACACGATCTGTGCAAATCACACGTCACAACATTTATGTGGTAAATGATTTTACTTTTAGTTAAGTCTTGCGAAATGCGAAGTTCACACGTAAGAAGTCAAGAGGTTGTGCTTTATTGGACTTTGGAACTTTATGTTTGTTTCTTTATTGGCTCATTGGGTCTGCGTAATCGCAACTTTCACCAAATTGCATATAATTCTGATCGTTTAAATGAGGCGCGGTGCGATTTTGGTTTATAATGGTGATTGAAGTGTTTGTAATAAAATTTTGATATGACTTTGGAAATATCTTAGCACATATCACAGCTCACATGACTTAGTGTAATTTAAGTCCTTTAAGTTTGTAAGCTATGCAAATTGCGATGCGCACTAAGAAATGAAAGTGGAAAAGCAAAAGAAGCTTTATTTCCTAATTTTTTTTGACTTAAGCTAAAAAATAAATGAAATGAATTTCCTATTTATTTTTAAAGGGTTCTCGTTTATTAAAATAAATGGGGGTTGTTGTATAGCACAACAATTGGCGATTCACTTGGGAAAACCATCTATCTCTGACTAACTTTTTGAAATTTCTTAAAATTTTTTGAAATAAAAATAGTTGCAGGAATGAATTTCAAACAAATAACATCTCACTAAGCAACGAAATTTCTCTTAATTAAAATTCATAAGAATTCCTCTTTAAAAAAATAAGCATGAGAATCTATACCAGTCTTTACTTAGTTCAAAAAATATAAAGTAGATGGCTCTTACAGATCAAATTTATAAATATTTACTCTTTTATCACAGGTAGAGCCTCTGATCCAATAGGAAATTTAAGCTCTTGGTAGGGTTACCTTTTACCCAACAATGATTCATTGTCCCATCCAGTCTTTCTTATAATTTCCAAAAATAAATTCCATCTTTATACACTTGATATTTTTTGAAAATTGCTTCTCTTTTTTGCATTTTATTTTTATTTACTTCAAAGCCGTTGTCTTGGCTTGGTAACCAAATAATGACAATTCCATTCACTAGTTGTAATTAAACTGATCAAGCTGGCTCTTGATGAGACATGTTGTCCTCTTGATATAATCTCAAGTCATTACTCTGTTTTTGTAGGCAATATTGGTAATGTCAGTTTAAATATTTCCCTATGAACATGGTAAAGAAGCTCGTGATGAGACTTATTATATTTTAAGATTTTCTAGTATAATCCTTTTTGAATTTATTCTAAAAATTAATAAGTTTTCCCAGATGGGGTGAATCATTGGTCCTTTTGATGATTCTAGATGATAATTTTGAGTTGTAGATTCCTTCTCTGTAAAAAAAAGTCTTTACTATGTTAAATATTATTTTCTTGACTGATAACAGAATAATCATGCTATATAAATATGAGAGTTCATCAGAGAATAAGTAACTTCAGTGAAATTGCATATTTCAGTGCAAATAAAATCTATTTTTCTTTCAAATCTTTCGATTGTTTCCTTAACATTTATTATTTCTATAATCAATAAATAAAAAAGGATCATCTGAGATGTCTATTTGAAAAGTCAAAAAATTATACTAAGAAACTTTTATTTTCCTAAGGGAAAGAAAAAGACACTAGTTTACAGGGAATAGAAGGGGTTACCTCCTATGAAAAGTATTTTTTCAAAATCTGCCCATTAACAGGAAAATAATCTCTTTTTCATGATAGATATTGCAATAAGAATGTTGATGGGCCTATTTCTTCAATTATTTGAAATGGACCTAGCCAGAGTTTTTAAAACTTCGTGTGTTTACCTTTTACCTCATGCGCTTTGTCCCATTTCAATACCAGATCACCAATTTGAAAGTTTTTTGGAGTAACAAAAGTTGAATCAAATTAAGCTTTTACTATCTGTTGATGATGTGCATGAGTATGTTTAGATTTTTTTCTTTCTTCTTCTAAATTAATAATTTGACATTGTCTAAATTGTAATGAAGAAGAAGGAGATTCATCAATGAATTGAAATAAAGAAAGAGAGGGAATAACTACATTCGTAGGAATAACAACTTCTTTTCCACAAACAAGATTGAATGGAGAGGTTCCAATAGAAGCTTTCTGAGTTATTCGATATGCCCAAAGAGAAAATATCAATGACTTGTGCCAATTTCGTTGGTTTTGATCAACAATTTTTTTGATTATTCTAATCAAGTTTTTGTTCATGGATTCTACTAAACCATTTCCTTGCGGGCAATAATTTGCAGAATACTTAAGTTTAAAACCTATTTTGATTGAAAATTATATCATAACAGTTCCTAAGAAGTAAGATGCGTTATAAAACATTAAAGCAGTAGGTAAACCAAACCTAGTTATGATATATTGGTCGATGAAATCAATGATATTATTAGAGTTTGCTACCTTCAATGGAATTTCTTCCACCCATTTAGAAAAGTAATCTGTAGTTGTGAGAATATATATATGTTGTTTGGAAGAGTTAGGAACAATCTCACCGATTATATCTAATCCTCATTGTTCAAATGGTTGTTCGATATTAACTGGCTGTAATGGGAAGTATTGTTTCCTTTTCCTTCCAGATGCACTTTGACACACTTTGCATTTTCTTTCATATTCGTGAGCATATTAGAAAATGTGTAGGCCAATAGTAACCTATATGCAGGATTTTGTGTGCTGTCGTATTTCCTCCAAAATGTCCTCCAGTTGGTCCATCATGGAGTTCCAGCAAGACTTTATCCACTCTAGATTTTTCTAAGCATATGAGTAGTACAGAATCAAAATTTCTCTTAAACAATACATCATTAATTAATTCATATTTCTTGGCTTTTATTCTCAAATCATGTTTCGTTTTGTAACTGAGTTTTGTCAGAGCATATCCATTTTTCAAATAGAAAATGAGATCAGTGTATTGAGATTGTGCATCGTTGAGGCTTACCTCTGATATTTGCACTTTGTTATCTGAATCTTCTTTTGCTGATAGATGGGATGCTCCTATAAGAATTCTGCAAAAAAATTGACCTCTAACAATTTTAGAGGGTCTAATTTGTACATCATATTCTTGTAAAGAGGTAACCTATTTAGCCCTTTTCTCTCCTAATTCTCTTTGCATTAATAGTTTTCTTACTACAGAGAATGGAACTATGATTTTAGTGTGAGTTTTTAGGAGAAATGGTATGAAATACTTTATAGTCTTAAAGGCAGCAAATGCTTGCTTTTCGATGGATGAATAATTTAGTTCTGCACCTTGCAAGTTGGAACTGAAAAATGATATCGGTGCTTCAATTTGTTGGCCATTAAGATATGTTAAAACAACAGTGTATGATGTATCTGATGAAAAAGTATATAAAGTAAAAGGATTAAGAAAACTGGGGGTAGTCAGGAATGGAGCTTTGATAATATATTGTTTGATCAAATCAAATGCTTCTCTTTCATTATGTCCCCATTTAAATACTAAATTTTTCTGAATCATGTTTTGCAATGGTAAACCTATTTGTGAAAAGTCAGGGACACACCTTTTAAAAAAATTAATTTTCCCAAGAAACGACTGCATGGATTTCTTATTATGAGGAAAAGGAATTCTTTTCATCTCTTCAATTCTTTCAGTATCAATATAGATACATATTTTTGACACGTCAGATCCTAAAAGTTTTCCTTCATCTAATGCAAAAAATGATTTCTTTGGGTTTAATGAGATGTCATAACTTTTACATCGCTCGAATACATTCTTTAGGTCATTCACATGATTATTTTCTTATTTAGAAAAGACTCTAATGTCATTTAAATAAATAACCACTGATTTATTGATAAGACCCCTAAAATTTATGTCCGTAGCTCTCTGAAAAGTGGCACCTGCATTAATTAATCCAATGGAATCTTTTGATAGGCATAAGTTCCCCACTTAATCATGAATGTAGTCTTTAATCTATCATCTGGATGTAAGAGAATTTGGTTATATCCCTAGAATCCATCTAGAAAGGACATAAGTTCAGAACCAGCTACTGTCTGTAGTACTTGTTCCATGGTTGGAAATGGAAAGTTTTACTTTTGACATTATTTGTTTAAATTCCTAAAATCAATAAAAATTCTAATATCACCATTTTTCTTCATAACGGGTACCAAGTTTGAAACCCATTTAGAATTCCTAATTGGAAATATGATCTTTGCTTTGAGGATTTTATTCAGCTCTATCTTGGTTTGATTTTCTAGATTCAGGTGAATCGTCCTCAATTTTTGCTGTATAGGTTTTTCATCTGAAATCATAGGAATTGTGTGCTGAATTACAAAAGTATCATATGTTTTAAGATTAGTATAATCCCAAGAAAAAATACTTTGTACATTCTAAACAATTTAATAAATGATAATATTTCTTCGGAAGATAGACCAAGACCTAGATTGACATTTCGCGATTTTTTGTTAGTTCCTAGACTTACTAACTCAAATCTTAAGGTAGAACTTTGAGTTTTTGAGTTAGTAACTCTTTTAAACCTATCTTTCAGATCATAAAGGTCTTCCAACTTGAAAATTTACTTAGGAATTGGATATTCATATTATTCTTTCTTAATCTAAATATCATGTTCATTTTCATCCAAAATTTGACTATCATAAGATCCTTCAGATGTTTTAAAATATATGATATCTAAAGCATTATTGAATACTCTCCAATTGGTAATATTGTCAGGAACATATGGTCTAAAAATTAATTCAATAGAAAACCTATCGGGACTAAACCCTCAGGTTGGAATTAACTTTCATGCTATATTGGCCAATAGATATGCACTAGCATTCTGCATTCTGTTGGAGTCCTGTGATTTAGTAGATTGGCTTACTAAATGTCAAGGCAACATCAGAATCACTTTGGAATCCTAGGATCTAGCCCCCCTGGATTCAGAGAGGGATCTCTTTATATATGTTTTCAAAGGATATATCTTTAAGGCTTGTGATATGATATTAGGCTAGTTATGAAAAACAAGGGATTAGTTAGTTTGTTTTTAGTTGGGAATCATTAAATGAGAAGGTTGTGTGAAGTGAAGGAGAAAATAAGTGGAAGGATGTTTCAGCATGGGAAGATAGGTCAAAAAACAGTGCTAAACCATTGGGCTATAGATTGATAAAAGGGTTTACTTGCACAACAATCATTCAATGGTTTTCAAAGGGCAAGTCATCTATATCAGAAGATATTTTAAGTTGAGTTTGTGAAATGGAACATTAAGAAATGTGGTGAAAAGAGAAAACATGTAAGGAACAAAGGGAAGCCTAAGATCAGGGAAGGACTTTTAACCTATCCTGCTTTTGACATACTCTCAAAGAAAAACATTAAAGATAAACATAAAAATTCACCTAAGATCAGGTAAGGACTTTTAACCTAGTCTGCTTTTGGCATACTCTTAAGGGAAATCTCCAAAACAACTGTTTAAGAATAAAAAGGGGACAAGGCTAACCATAAACTTCCTTGATTAGGACTCTACTTAGCATGCAGTGAAAATAACATTCAAGAACAACATGTCAAGTTCTACTTAGCAAAAACATGGGTTCACCAACATCTTTGACTGGTTATACTCTATTGAAATCATTCCCAAATACACATTTAGAAGAAAACATGAAGATAAAGCTTAATCAGTGAGAGATAGGGTGCTTTGCAGTAAATCCTACTCTATATTTGCTGTTCTTTATCAGAGAATATGAACATAGTGGAAAACATAAGGAAAGTAACAATTACAGTGAGAATAACATCACCAATTATTTAGATCAGGATCCAGTGAATCTGCTTGTATATTGATGTGAAAAACCAATTACATACTTCAAATCTAATAGCTTTTACAGTCCAATTCTTCTCTTCCCAGCCTATTATCTTACAACTACTCAGAAACTCTAAATTAATAACAGTTCAACAATTTACAATTTCCCAACCCTTTACAATGAATTTTTTGTGAATACATATAGGTGAAAGAGGAAGAGTGATGTAGAAATGGTAGTAAATATTAATTAAGATAGGATGGGAGAGGTATTTGAATGCCCATCTTGCTTAATAACCATAGCAATAACTTCTTGTACCACTTTAGCTGCTTTTAGTTGACTCTGAGACCAAACAGTAGGCTAGTATTAACTCCGAAATGTGTTCTTTGAGGATATCTTGGTCTTAAGTACCCTGTTTGACTCCTATGACAAGTAAACTGTCATTTTTTGGGTTTATAGCCCCATGTTTTCTTAATAACTGTTCTGACAGTTTTACAGATGGTTTTTCAGCAGGATGGATGTCAATTTATTTTTGAAGCGTCTTTGGAAAAACATTTCTGGCTGCATTTAATATGTACTCCATTTGAGGTAAAATAGGACTGTAGGTGTCATTCAGGACTCTTCTTCTGTTGATCTGTCCTGTTTATAACTTTAAACATTGACATTTAGCTTTCCATTGTGTTTATAAGGCTTTATTATACCTTCTGGGACCATATTTTGTCTTCAAACTATATTTTGTCTTTTAAAACATGCTGGTTAAGGCCTTGATTTCCTTTATTTTGATTTTAACTTTAATCTTCAATGTTTGCTATTGATCTTGTTTTGCTTCCGCATGCAGGTGTTTATTCTATGCGTTGGAGGGTTTGACTTGTAATCAATGACCATAAAACATTGATTAAACTCTGAAACTCGACCCCTCAGTCCTTTGCCACTATTTCCTTGTCTGTGGGAAACCTTTTAACATCTTAGCCACTGTAAAATCCTGCAAAACAAAAAAACACGTTAAATAAATCTTGCGGTTTGGAGGTATACTGCATCAGAGGGCTCTGGCGGAGTTGTTGGAGCAGTGAGGAGGGAGGAAAATGCGCAGAGGAGGATTCCATGGGTGGAAAGGTGGAGAACAGGGTTTGAATTTGATTATTGGTGTGCATAGAAGAAAAGTGGTTTTGTGAAAATCGGGGGTGGTCTTCGCATGGATTTTAGGCGGTTAGCGGTTTTGGGAATTTTGAACGCGATATGGTCCTTTTCTTGACGCGTGGCCTCTGCGAAACTGCTTGTTTCGCATTAATTTGGGTCGTTAAACCCTGACATACAAATATGCGTGAAAGTCGATGTGGGCCGTTGGATCTTGGGGTGTAGACCCAACGGTGGAGGATCAGCGCGATGGCGGGAGTTGCATGGCAGAATGATGGGGTGGGGCCAGGAGGAATAGCCGTTGGATCAGTCAAGATCAACGGCAGGATTTTCTATCGAGGGTGAATGAATAAATTTTGATGGTTGGGAGGATGGAAAGATCACCATTGGATTGGTGGATTCGACAGTTGAGATTGATTCGGAGGGGCAAAGGGAAAGGGGATAGACGGGAAGCGCGTAGCTGTTAGATCAATAAGATCAACAGTGGGGATCACTGAAGGGGGGTGCATAGCATGAAGAAATAAGAAAATAGAAATAAAGGGAGGGGGCTAGAGGAAAGGGGGAGGTGTGGTTCTGTGGAGAAAAAAGAGACCAGGGGCTATAATAATGAGGGCTGGCGGACTAGCGCTTGATCACGGGCGCAGGGCTTTATGAGAAGCAGGGGCGGAGGGCTTAAGCCCTCAGGGGATTAAGACCTAATATTACAAAAAGTCCGAAAAAGGCCTAAAACAAAGGTTTTTTAGCCCTCTTTAGGTTTCCGATAGGTAAAATAGGGCTGTTTTGAACCAAAAAACGGTTTTTTCATAGTTTAAAAAGGGTTTTTAAGGAAAAAGAGGGTAAATGAGGGACGACAGGGGATTTTTTAGAGGAAAAATGAGTGGTTAGGATAGGTAAACATGGATTAAAGTGGGTGAAAATGAATTTATGAAATGATGGAAAATGGCTCTATAACAGTTTTTCTCTAGATATCAGCAGGACTTCTTTGAATGCTCTTTTGAAAGAAACAACAGTGAAGATTACTCCCAACTCAGAAAACACCAAAAGGCTTCAAGAATGAGTAGTTTTCTATGAAAATAACCTCTTGAAGACTTAAGAACATATTTAGCCATCATTTGTGGTGACAAAATTTACTGATGGCTAGTAGTGGCTCCACTTGGGGATGGCAGCTCCTTGGAGGTGTCAAGAACCTCGAAAATTTTATCTCTAGAATGTAGATCACTATCCTGCACTTCGAAAATCCTCTTTCTTCTTTGATCATGCTTCTTAGAAAGATGATCATCATTATTTCATAACCAATCAATTTTCCCCAAACAACTACCTACACAACCTACTTTCCTAACATTTTTTCTTCATAGGTGCACTTGGACTTGCAAACCTTTGACATCAACATTTTATTATTTTGAAAACAGGAAAAACTAATCTAAATCTACCCTTATAACTTTCATGAGTCTAGATTAAACTATTGGAATAAAAAATTCTCTACCTAATCTACTATGTGCCAGGATTAAACTGTTTGACGGATTTCATTCTCTATATTCTAAAACAGAAATTGAAAACACAGCCAAACCAGGATTAAACTATCTGATTTGCTGTAAGACTATGGCATAAAAACAAGCTGCTCATAGACCTTTATTTGCAGAAAAATAAAACAAAACCTGGAAGGCTCAAGATCTGAAAACAATGAGAGTCCTTCCTTCTTCTTATGACTCAGATTTTGATCTGTTTAGAGTCATCCTTCTCTCTTTATTTCAGCTCTGTTCTTGATCCCTTGGAGCTATTTTTCTCTTCTTTTCCTGGTTCAAGTTTTCAGAAGGTTAGAACCAGTATTATTTGTATCTTTGGCTCAGGTTTTGATCTGATTAGAGCCATTCTTTTCTTTTGATTCTTTGGTTCAGATTTTGAGCATGTTTGAACCAATTCTTTTTCTATCCTAATCTAATTTACTGATAAGCCAAGATTAAACAGTTTGGCAGATCTTCTTCACTAACCTATCAGCATTAAATTGAAATCTATCTAGTCATGATTAGGTTATCTGACTAAATAGCAGTGCTCTTTCAAGTAGTGGAATTTAGGCTTGCACACTTTCATATTTTCTTTCTTTTTTGGTATGGGGCTGTACCTTTCTTCTTTTTCTAATCTTCCCTCTTTTCATTTTTTCTATTTTTTTGTACTTTTTCTCTTTTCAAAACAAAACAAAGAAATGACATTTACAATGGAAAATGAAAGCTTTAAACAACGGTTTCAGTAGAAATAATGCTTGAGCATCCTGCCATTGACAGGACCCCCAAACAGGTCTATACCATCCATATTTTGTAGAAAAAATGCATTATGACCAATGGAGGATTGAATGATGTAAGGGCCTTGCCATAGATTTTAAAACTTGCCATGTTTTCCCTTATCTTCTCTCCTGGAATCCCATTTGAGTACTTTGTCACCAATCTTGAAATCATCGGCCTTTGTCCTCTTATCAAACAACTTTTTGATATTCTCTTTTACTTTTTGTGCTCTATTATAAACTTCTTCCCTGGTTTGGTAAAGATGTATGGTCTGATTTATCCTTCTCATCATGCTATCTTCCTCTGATTGTATTTCTTGGACCAACTTCATCACTGGCACTCCTAAACTAGTAGGAAAAACTGCATCTGCTCCATCAACAAGGTGATAGGGAGGCATTGCAATTGATTTCTTTGTTGTCAATATATCTGCCCATAAAGCGTGTACCAGCTTGTTGTGCCATGACCTCTTGTTTTCTTCCAGAAGCTTCTTTATTATGTTTATCAGGCTCTTATTTGAAGATTCTGCCAACCCATTACATTGAGGGTAATAAGCTATGGAATGACCAAGCACAATTTCATATCTGTGACAGAAATAAACCATCTTATTAGAACCTAATGCAACAGCATTGTCAGTGATAATTTTCCTAGGACAACCAAATCTAGACAGGATATGATATTCAAGGAATTTTATGATAACCGAGTCTGTGGCATTCCTAGAATGGATGGCTTCTATCCATTTGGTGAAATAATCAGTGGCTGTGAGTATCCATCTATGTTGGGCAGATGAGGCAGGGTGGATTTCCCCAATGAAGTCTAGGCCCCACTGTTCAAAAGGAGCTTCAACAGTGATTGGTTGCAATGGTAAGGGAAGTAGTTTTCTCTTGCCTTCAAAGATTTGGCATTTGTGGCAGGCAAATATCATTTTGTGGACATCTTGAAAGAGGGTGGGCCAACAATAGCCAGCTCTAAGGATTTTATTAGCAGTGGTTTTCCAACTTAGGTGGCCTCCACATTCTCCTTCATGAAACTCATGCTTGATCCTATCTGCATCAACCTCAGGAAAACATTTAAGCAATAAACCACTGGCATTCTTCCAATACAAATATTTATCTAAAATGTAGAAATTTACAGTCTTTAACCTCAATAATCTTGCCTGTGTTTTAGACATACTAGGAGGGACATTGATATTAGTAATCACATACAAAATATCAGCATACGAGGAAGAATTGAGGAAGTGATCTTCAATTAGTGGGGTTGGTCATTCTTCCTGCTCATCTAATGCATCTATCATGTTTATCTCAAGTGCTCGTAAGTTAGATTCAGCCATTAATTGTGCTAGGCCTTGACCTTTGATAAGTTTAGTGGGCTTAATTTCCAAATCATATTCCAATATCACAACAATCCACTTTCCTCTTTTTCCATTGAGGTCTTGTGACAAAATGTCTTTTACCACTATATTAGGCACAAATGCAATAATGTGAGAGTGTAAGATATAAAATCTTAAATCCTTCAAGGCTTTGACCAATGAATAGGCTTGTTTTTCCATGATATTATATTTCAGAGGTGCATCTCTTAATGCCTTGCTGAAAAATGAAATTGGCTGCTCTTGTCCTTTTGGATTTTTCTGTAACAGGACAACAGCCACAATATGTGCTGATGCAAAAGAAAATATAAGGAAGTCCTTAGTGAAACCAGGACTGATAAGGATTGGTGCTTGGGTGAGTGGATGTTTGACCAGTTCAAAGGATTTCTTTGCTTCTAAGGTCCATTTAACTCCTATCTCTTTCTTTAGCATTTTTGTCATGTTCCTAAGGAGTTCTGCCAGGTTCGGTATGAACCTTCTTAAGAAACTAATCTTTCCAATGAAAGATTGAAGTTATTTTATGTTTCTGGGGTGACTGATATAAAATATACCTTCAACGTTTTTTGGGTCTATTTTCATCCATTTTTCAGATATGATATGACCAATAATTTTACCTTCTTGGAGACCAAACAATTTCTTCTTGGGATTTAAAGATAGCCCAAATTTTCTACATTTCTCAAAGACCTTTCTTACTAGGTGTACTAGGTGTTCTTCATCTGTTTTGGAATAGACTGTAATGTCATCTAAATAAATCACAATTAAGTGGCCTATTTCTTCTGAGAAAGCAATATCCATGGCTCTTTGAAATGTGGCATCTGCATTCATTAATCCAAAAGGCATTTTCACATACATGAAAGTGCCCCAAGGAGTAGTGAAGGCTATTTTCAGTTGGTCTTCAGGGAGTACCAATATCTGATTATATCCTGAAAAGCCATCTAGCAAAGAAATCCTCTTGGAACCAACTACCCTTTGTAAGATGTGCTCCATTTTAAGCAAGGGATAGTTGTCCTTTAGTGAGACTCTGTTCAAGTTCCTAAAGTCAATATAGAGCCTTATTTCTCCTGTTTTCTTTCTTACAGCTACAAGATTAGATACCCACTCTGAGTATCTCACAGGGACAATAATTCCAGCATCATACATTTTCCTAATTTCTTTCTCAACGAGAGGTAACTCACAGGGTTTATTCTGCCTAATTTTTTCCTAAATGGTTTCTGGTTTTCTTTAAGTGGTATCTTGTGTTGAATGGTCTCTGTGTCATATGCCTTTAAATCCTCATAGCTCCAAGAAAATACATCAGAAAACTCTTTAAACAACTCAATATATTTCAGTTTCATGTGAGCTGGAAATGTTTTGGATAACTTGATCATTTTAGGCTTGTCTTTACTGCATATATTGCATTCCTCAATATCAGATTCAGTGGGTTCTATTGTTGGTTTCTTGGCAACGTCATTAAAATCAAACAAGTCTTCTAGAGGTGCTAGTCCTTTGGGTAAACCTTTGTCTTTAGACTGTGATAACTCTATGTCTTCTTTTCCTGATTTCATGTACTCTTCTGTTTGATTTTCAAATTCTTTGGTTAGCAGATTAATTTCGGAAATGGGAGAAGGTTCTTTTTCAATTTGTTGTTCCTCATTAAGAAAGTCTTTATCATACTTTGAGTCTGAATTTGGAAATTCAAACTCATTTTTGAACTGAAGAAAGTCTTGTATCTGTTTATCTCCCTCAAAGACCTGCCAATATTTTTCATTGTCTAGGACAGCTGGTCTATATTTCACCTGGATTGTGAAATGTTTGTTGTCATAAGGCCTTTGGCATGAACTGGTAGCACAAGCTAAACCATTGGCAAGGATGTTTTGGTCTCTAGGGACAAAAACAAGTTCATATTCCTCAAAAGTTTTCAAAAGTTCCATAGCATCATTTCTATAGCCTCTTAGTCTTGGATGTTTGGTAGTGTATTCTCCATTTATTTGTCTAATTATCAGTTCAGAATCTCCATGAAAAACTATCCTCCTGGCTCCTAATTTCTTCAATAAATGTAGTCCTAAGAGGAGTGCTTCATACTCTGCTATGTTATTTGTGCATTGGAAGTTTAACTTGTATGAATGGCTTTCAGCGTGATTATTCTCTGTGTTGTGAAGCCACACCCCTACTCCTGCACTAGTTCTATTACAATACCCATCAAAAATCATGCTCCAAAGAGGGCTAGTTTCAAACTTGTTGTTGTTTTCACTCCTGTCCCCTTTGTCCTGTGTGTTTTGACTATCATTATGCAATTTTATGGGTTCTGCAGCATGTTTATGTTGGTATTGTTTCTTAAAGTTTTCATGGAGTTGAGGCTTTTCTTCTTGACTCTCATGACTTTCACTAAGCTGGTGGACAGTGGGCTGTTCATACTTTCTATTTTGTTTGCTGTAATTTTCAGATTTGGCAAACTATTTGAGATCCTCTCCCTTCCTATTCTCTTTTCCTATGTTATCTGTTATGTTGGGTGATTGCTCACTTTCCAAATCTAGCTCATCAAAGCTTACATCATTGTAAAGAATGAATGAGTCTAGGTCAGTATGGACAAAATAAAGAGGGAAATTTTCTGACTTTTCTTGACTACTCACCATAAATTTCATGAGTGATTCCCTATAAATTCTTCTAGGTTGACTAAAGATAGGAATGGTGGCATATGTCATGTCCATTTGCATGGTTCCTTGAAGCTTAGCACCCCATGATCTTGAAAGAAGCATGCCATATTTGGGGGGCACATGAGCCACTACCACATCCATCACCATGCATTTGGTTGGGATTTGGGTCAAGTTTACACAAAGATATTTGATCAGGCCTAAGAATTTTACTCTACTGGAATCAAAAGAATACAAATATTTATATGGTCTGGCTATCTCAAGGCCTAATCTCTCCATGATTACTTTGGGCATGAGGTTATGTGAAGCCCCTGAATCATGCATAGCATTGTGTAAAATCTTATCATGGATATTCAAACTGACATAGAAAGGAGGGACTACTCCTTCTTGGATATTTCCTTCAATTTTGGGACCAAATAAAAGGGCTGGCTGGTCATCATTTAAGTTGACAGAGTCATTATTTTCTTCTATGTTCAAAGCTTTTAACACCTAAAATTTATATACATCTTGAGTGACTAACTCAGTGAGGGGGACAGAGATCTTGATTTTAGTAATTTCACTTTCCAAATTGAAAGGGAATTGATTCTTTGAAAGGCTCAAATCTTTCTTGTTAGTCATTATCTTATCAACAAAATCATCTTGCTGGTTTTTACAATGTACATCAGTTAAAACTGTTTTTACATGGGTAGTAGCTGAAGTGCTAGCGCTGCTAGGGTCCACACTCTATTTTTCAGTGGCTTGAGTGCTTTTACCTTTATTTTTACCAGAACTTTCAACCATTGTTTTGTTGTTTTCAGCAGCCCTTCTAATCACTCTTTCAGATCTGTTTTTAGCAGCAGTTTTAGAGGTCTTTGTTTGGGGAATTTATTGGTTCTTTTTACTCCTGAGGTCATATTGTTTATGGACCTCCATGACGACATTCTCAAATCCTTGCCTATAATCCTCAGATTCTAAGCCTTCATTATCATAGTTTGTATATGTGGCCTAGTCATCCTCTATGAAAAAGGTAGGGTCTTCATTACTCTCTCCCAACATGTTTATAACAATTTCCTCTGGCTCTTCTATCATTGCCTCATCTTCATCAACATAATTTTCTTGGAATGGAGGTCTGATTTGTTGATCGATATCTCTTTGTCTAATCTGATTGGGACCTTTCCTAAAGTTCTGGTTCTGATTTTGAGGTTGGTTCCTATTCTGAACATTTTTTTGGACAGCTAACCTCTCCATCATCTTTTCTAACCTGTCCATGTTCTTGGCTAGATGGTCTAATTTTGAATCAGATGAGGAAGATGCAGTGTCTTCCCTATATGTTACCTTATTTTCAGCCCTCATCCTAGCTCTCTTCTCAATCAGATTTTCTTCCACACTAAGAGCTCCCTTCTACATATCTTCTAAAGTCAAGGGATCCCTTTCTCTTAGTTGATAGGCCATTTCGGGATCAAATCCTTCATGGAATTTATCCAAAGCTGAGCCTTGTGGAGGTTTCAAATCTAGGGGCAGTGTGTTATAAACACTATTGAATCTAGTGGAATAATTCTGAACACTTTCCCCAGTGTTTCTCTTGAGGTTGTTGTAATTTTACAGTATTTGGAGAGCGTTCTTCCTAGTTTCCCATTTGTTTATGAATTTTTTATGTAGTGAAGGGAGATCATTTATACTATTAGGAGTTAAACCCTTAAACCATTTCTTGGCTTCTCCTCCTAAACTTTGGGCAAAGATTCTCATCTTAATGGTCTCATCTTCTATTTCCATATAATCAAAGGCATCATTCATTTTATCTACGTGTTATTGAGTAGTAGTGGATTCATTTATGGTGAAATGGGGAATTCTGGACCGATATTCGTTGGGTAAAGGAACCAGAGGTTGTGGTAACACTAGGGGAGCATACCATGCTACCATGATAGGATTTTGTGGGAGGAATGGAGTGGTTTGAACAATGGGTATATGGATGAAATAAGTGCTTGGTACAGCAAGATATTGTTGAGTAGATTGGGGGTGAGAGAAACAAAATTTGTGAATGAAATGAAGATCGGGAGGTATGGATGGAGGGGTTTCTCTGCTGCCAATATGTTGGCCACTATGTTGTGGTGAAATAGGATGCTCAAAGTATGTCTGATATATAGCACTAAGTGACTTAGTTCTTGGTAAATTACTTGGAAAGTATAAGTCAACTTGGGTCTCTTGAAGATATGAAAGTTTTTCAGGGATAGAATTAGCTCTATGAATGTGTCTGAAAATAACTGGATCCTTAGATATAGGATACTTCCTAAGAATTATTTCTAGATTACCAACTATTTCAGGGGGATTTGGGTGAGGCTAAGCTCTAGTATGGATTCTTATTGAAGCCATTATGTTAAGATTTAGACCCAAAGAAAAGAAATTTAGCTAGATATGACAATCTTTTAGAGGCAAACTAGTCTTTAACAAAGGAACTCAATCCTCAAAGTTTCCTAATCATGGGTGAGCACGATGTTTAATGGTAGTGTGGGTTTCCCCAGTGGAGTCTTTGTGAAACCAGGAGTAATCAATAGGCCTACTGATCACCAGTGGAGTCTTTTGGCCTTTTAGGAGTTGTGGAGTCGCTAGGTGGATGATTTCAAATGTTTTAAGATGAGTTGTTGTCCACCATCAGTAATTAACTACCAATCTAAGGCTGTTGTGGGTCTTCTGGGGTCTTAAGGATGTCTAAGATGAAAATTACTCAAAATTTCCCCAGTGGAGTCGCCATTATGTTGGAGCCCGGTGATTTAGCAGATTGGCATACTAAATGACAAGGCAACATCAGAACCATTTTGGAATCCTAGGATCTAGCCCCCCTGGATTCAAAGAGGGATCTCTCTATATATGTTTTCAAAAGATATATCTTTAAGGCTTGTGATATGATATTAGGCTAGTTATGAAAAACAAGGGATTATTTTGTTTGTTTTTGGTTGGGATTCATTAAATGAGAAGGTCATGTGAAGTGAAGGAGGAAATAAGTGGAAGGATGTTTCAGCATGGGAAGATAGGTCAAAAAACAGTGCTAAACCATTGGGCTATGGAGTCATAAAAGGGTTTACTTGCATAGAAACCATTCAAGGGTTTTCAAAGATCAAGTCTTCTATATTAGAAGATCTTTTAAGTTAAGTTTGTGAAATGGAACATTAAGAAATGTGGTGAAAAGAGAAAACATGTAAGGAACAAGGGGCAGCCTAAGATTAGGGAAGGAATTTTAACCTATCCTACTTTTGACATACTCTAAAAGAATAACATTAGAGATAAACATAAAAAGTCACCTAAGATTAGGTAAGGACTTTTAACCTAGTCTGTTTTTGGCATACTCTTAAGGGAAATCTCCAAAACAACTGTTTAAGACTAAACAAGGGATAAGGCTAACCATAAAATTCCTTGATTAGGACTCTACTTAGCATGCAGTGAAAATAACATTCGAGAACAACATGTCAAGTTCTACTTAGCAAAAACATGGGTTCAACAACATCTTTGATTGGTTCTACTCTATTGAAATCATTCCCAAATACACATTTAGAAGAAAAAATGAAGATAAAGCTTAATCAGTGAGAGATAGGGTACTTTGCAGTAAATCCTACTGTATATTTGCTGTTCTTTATCAGAGAATATGAACACAGTGGAAAACATAAGGAAAGTAACGATTACATTGAGAATAACATCACCAATGATTTAGATCAGGATCCAGTGAATCTGCTTGTATATTGATGTGAAAAACCAGTTACATACTTAAAATCTAATAGCTTTTATAGTCCAATTCTTCTCTTCCCAGCCTACTATCTTACAACTACTCAGAAACTCTAAATTAATAATAGTTCAACAATTTACAATTTCCCAACCCTTTACAATGAATTTTTTGTGAATACATATAGGTGAAAGAGGAAGAGTGATGTAGAAATGGTAGTAAATATTAATTAAGATAGGATGGGAGAGGTATTTGTATGCCCATCTTGCTTAATAACCATAGCAATAACTTCTTGTACCACTTTAGCTGCTTTTAGTTGACTCTGAGACCAACCAGTAGGCTAGTATTAACTCCGAAATGTGTTCTTTGAGGATATCTTGGTCTTAAGTACCCTGTTTGACTCCTATGACAAGTAAACTGTCATTTTTTGGGTTTATAGCCCCATGTTTGCTTAATAACTGTTCTGATAGTTTTACAGATGGTTTTTCAGCAGGATGGATGTCAATTTATTTTTGAAGCGTCTTTGGAAAAACATTTTTGGCTGCATTTAATATGTACTCCATTTGAGGTAAAATAGGACTGTAGGTGTCATTCAGGACTCTTCTTCTGCTGATCTCTCCTGTTTAGCACTTTAAACAATGACATTTAGCTTTTCATTGTGTTTTTAAGGCTTTATTAGACCTTCTCGGACCATCTTCTGTCTTCAAACTGTATTTTTTCTTTTAAAACATGCTGGTTAAGGCCTTGATTTCCTTTATTTTGATTTTAACTTTAATCTTCACTATTTTCTGTTGATCTTGTTTTGTTTCTGCGTGCAGGTGTTTCTTCTATGTGCTGGAGGGTTTGATTTGTAATCAATGACCACAAAGCATTGATTAAACTCTGAAACTTGACCCCTCAGCCCTTTGCCACTGTTTCCTTGGTTGTGGGAAACCTTTTAAAATCTTAGCCACCGTAAAAACCTGCAAAAAAAACAAACACGTTAAATAAATCCTACGGTTTGGAGGTATACTACATCAGAGGGCTCTGGAAGAGGTGTTGGAGTAGTGAGGATGGAGGAAAATGCACAGAGGAGGATTCCATAGGTGGAAAGGTGGAGAACAGGGTTTGAAATTGATTATTGGCGCGCACAGAAGAAAAGTGGTTTTGCAAAAACCGGGGGTGGTCTTCGCGTGGATTTTAGGCAGTTAGCGGTTTTTGGCATTTTGAACGTGATATGGTCCTTTTCTTGACACGTGGCCTTTGCGAAACTGCCTGTTTCATGTTAATTTGGGTCGTTAAACCCTCACATACAAATCTGCGTTAAAGTGGACGTGGGCCGTTGGATCTTGGGGTGTAGATCCAATGGCTAAGGATTAGCGCGATGGAGGGAGTTGCATGGCGGAATGATGGGGTGGGGCTGGGAGGAATAGCCATTGGATCAGCCAAGATCAATGGCAGGATTTTCTAGCGAGGGTGAATGAATAACTTTTGATGGTCAGGAGGATGGAAAAATCACCGTTGGATCGGTGGATTCGACGGTTGAGATTGATTCGGAGGGGCAAAGGGAAAAGGGATAGACGGGAACCGCGTAGCCGTTAGATCAATAAGATCAATGGTGGGGATCGACCAAGGGGGGTGCATAGCGCGAAGAAATAAGAAAACAGAAATAAAGGGAGGGGGATAGAGGAAAGGGGAAGGTGCGGTTCTGTGGAGGAAAAAGAGACCGGGGGCTATAGTAACGAGGGCTGGCGGACTAGTGCTTGTTCATGGGCGCAGGGTTTTATGAGAAGTGGGGGCAGAGGGCTTAAGCCCTCAGGGGCTTAAGATCTAATATTACAAAAATTCCGAAAAAGGCCTAAAACAAAGATTTTTTAGGCCTCTTTAGGTTTCCGATAGGTAAAATAGGGTTGTTTTGAACCAAAAAATGGTTTTTTCATAGTTTAAAAAGGGTTTTTAAGGAAAAAGAGGGTAAATGAGGGAGGACAGGGGATTTTTTAGAGGAAAAATGAGTGGTTAGAATAGGTAAACATGGATGAAAGTGGGTGAAAATGAATTTATGAAATGATGGAAAATGGCTCTATAACAATTATTTTCTGGATATCAGCAAGACTTCTTTGAATGCTCTTTTGAAAGAAACAGTAGTGAAGATTACTCCCAAGTCAGAAAACACCAAAAGGCTTCAAGAATGAGTAGTTTTCTGTGAAAATAACCTCTTGAAGACTTAAGATCATATTTAGCCATTGCTGTGACAAAATTTACTGATGGCTAACACATTCTAGGCACAGAAGAAATATTAAAGGCTAAGAAATGAATGGTTAATTTGTGGACTAATAATTGGTAATGCCTTAAATGTCCAGAATTACAATAAATGGTATTTCTTACCTATCTAGCAATTATTTCTAAATCTCCTAAGACTTTAAGATATTTGATGTTAAGACCAATGGCTTTGTACAAACCTTGGACTAATGCTTCGTATTCAGCTATATTGTTCATGCAATTGAATTCAAGTCTGCACGCTAACATTATTTTTTCTCCTTCTGGGCTTACTAAAATGCAGCCAGTGCCTGGACCATCTTCAGATTTAGAACCGTCAAAATAAAGAGTCCAAAATCAGGAATTAGCTACTGGTTTATTTACAAAATTTATAAATTTTGAAATTTCTCGGAAAAATTCTCTATCTGAGAAATAACTGCATTATCAAAAAATGGTGATGGTTGAGTGTTGAAATTTCCCAAAAATGATTCTGCCGAGTAGTTTCCAATGTTGTTATTATTGAATTCTACTGGCTCATTTATTCCTTTAAGATCGTTGACTGTATGTTTCATTAAATTTTCATGGTCTATCCGGATTTGATTTGGTTTTCCATTGTATGGTAGCCACATATGTGACCAGTCTGCTGCAAAATATCCATGAAGTTTTTCAGACCAGTCTTTACTTAATGCTAAACCATAAAACTCAGGAATATCAACCACCAATATATTGTTTATTTTAGAAACCTTTGGATTTGATGACAATCTGGTAGAAACATAATTTATATCTCCTACCACCTCTACTCTGGTTTTATCAAGTTTTACTATATGAACAGGAGAACTCTGAGGAGTTATGTTCAACTTAGCACAAATTGATTTTGGAATTATATTGGAGGAGGCCCCTAAGTTTATTAAACAATTGTGAACGTTTTTATTAAAGATCTCACAGGTCAAGAGAAATGGAGGAGTATGAGAGATGGATCGATCAAATATCATAATCAAATCTATAGCATCAATTTTAGTTGAAGGAGAAGGTGGCTTACCCATTTCATTAGTAGCTTGTGCTACTACCGGGGCAGGTAAAGTTGAAGCAGGAACTGCATTCAAGTCTCTAAGTAATATTTTCTGTTGCTACTTTAATTTAGTAATCTCATGAATTGAAATGTTGACCCTAGTTTTCTTCATATCTTCAATTACATTATACTCAATAGTGTCTGAGACTACCATTGTCTTTGATGTAGGTGGAGTATCCAAAGTAACAAGACTTGTTTGTGTAGCCTTTGACGTAGAATTTTTTCTTACTGTTTTATCCTTAATAGCTGTTAATTTTTTTTTTTTGACTTGCCTACATTGCTTCAATAGTATTTTTGCTTCTTTTACTCACATGCAAAGCTTCTTTTTGTTCTTCACTTGGTAGGATGAAATCCCACATTCTATTTCGTTCAACTTCTTCTTCTTCTTCTTCATTTTCTTATTCCTCTGTTTTCTCTTCCTTAGTATCTTGATCAGACTCAACATTATATATGATGTTCGGTGGTTGATTATTAGAGGATTGACCTTTCTTGAAGGTTCTGAAAGTATTTTTTGAACTAGAACTTTCAACGACTTGTTTCTTGATATCTTCCATCTCATTTGTCATGCTCTTCAAAAATTCCTGAAGACCTTATACATCAAATGGGTTTTCAGATGGCTTCTTTTTCGAATCATCTTTGAAGGATACCTTCTTTGATTTTCTATCTTCTTGAGAATTCTTCTTCTCTAGAGAGGTTATGTGTTTCTCTACATATAAATATTCCTTCATGTTCTTTGCGAGTGTAGGCAGTTTTTCTCTATCAACAAAAATAGCTATATTGGATGGAAGAGATGAAATATACCACTCAATTTGAAATTTTGCGCCAGGAAATGATGTAGCAGGAATTTTATTCAGCAATTTATTAAATCTTGAATTAAAATCTTTTATTTTCTCACCCGATTTAGCTTTTAGATTTGATAAATCATTGATGTGAGTTAAAATATTTTATTTTCTCACCTGATTTAGCTTTTAGATTTGATAAATCATTTATGTGCGTATCAGTGGTGATTTCATCCCCAAAATTAGCCATAAACTGTTCTTCGAACATATTCCAGCTAGTTATAGAGCGAGAACACAGTGACAAAATAAAAGGATCTTGCAGATCCTGTGAGAGTGTATGGAAGGAAATAATCTTACAACACAATCCTCTTCAACTACTTCTTTTAGATTGATGGCTAACATATAATTATGAAGGTGTTCTTCTACTGGAAGAACATCATTAGGATTAAACTTAGGTAACCATCGCTCAGGTGATTTTGGTAGAGCATGAAGAGGAGAGGGCATATTTATTGCCCCTCGATTGTTCCATGGGTGCCCTGCCATTGGACCTTGAGTGGATGTGATGGATTGAGTTTGAGTTGAAGAAGAGGCAGGTTGAGTGTTAGAACTAGTTGAAAGGATAGTAATTTGAGTATTGGAACTAGTTAAAGTAACAATGATAGTTGGAATGGAAGTGGTGGAGATGAGTGGAGGTAATGGAGGTGAATGAGATAAGATCTCACTAGTGACTGACTTTGATTGAGACTTCTTTTAGTTTCCCTAGAGTACTATCGATGGGGAATTCAAAAGGAAAAATTCCTTCTTTTGAATTTCTGATCGAGTTAATATTCTGCAAGGTTGTAAAGAAGACGAAATACTGATATCCGATATTTGAAAAGTTTCAGGCTTTTCAGCAGAAATCGATACTCTCTCTAAATTTTCTATCAAAAACTAAACTTCAGGTGAATTTTGATAAGACTCGGGAGAAATTATGGGTTGAGTATCACTAGGAGACTTAGGAGAAGGATGATCAACTTCAGATTTTAAAGATGAGGATCTCGATAATTTTATGGAATTTGATGGGGATCTAGAGGGAGAGAGAATTTTAGATTGAAATTTATATTGATAAGACCTTCTTTCCATTCACAAGGCCCTCCTTCTAGCACCAAAATTTTGAGGCCTCGGAATTCACTGCCACAACATGGGGGAAAACCACCCCGTCCAGACCTTAAAGAAACTCCTTTTCCGTTTGGTGTGCTGGCTCTGACTAGGGATAGTGGGACCAATTTCCCAATAAGGATGATTTTAGGATGTGTTTTGATTATACAACATGCAATGGAAAATTATTCTAATATATCACATGCATCTATCTAAACTATCTATTCTACTATATACCTGGGGTGTTTCTTCCTTTATGCGATCTAAAGAGATATCTTTCAACTATTAGTAATGTATATTATTTAACAGTTGAAAGAGATGAAAATTATGTAAGACGATCCTTCTAAAAAAATAGTTTGATTAGAAGAATTGTCAAAAAGTATATCACATTCATATGTGTGATTATATATTAGATAATAATCCACAGACAAATATTAGTTTAGAAGTGCATGTAAAATTCATTTATAATGACGTCTCAAATATATAATGCAATAAAAAGATGACTGTAAATCTAGAAAGTAAGACTTAATACAAGTGAATAGAAGTACCATATGTACAAAGTTCTACTCATGTAAACTGACAGTAGATATCCTCTCCTCTTCACTTTAAAGAAATTTAAAGAGTAGGGTAGTGCAACATCAGTTAAACAACTTCAAATATCAAAAGATAACAAACTGTGTTCCATTAATTCATCAAAGCATGCAAAAAGTTACAATAATGCATTCTTTGAGAATGTTTTTGACAACTTTCTGGGCCCTTATCTAAATGCATGGCAGGGGTTTAAATACTAAACTAACTATGTTTTAAAAATAGATTATTACATAAAAATAGAGGAGGTTTCAAACAACCATCCTCGTAAGACTAACTTTAGCTACAATATAGGAAAATAAAGTAACCATATGACTTATGAATTCCGATTTTTCTTTTGGATTTGGTCTCGAAGTTGACAAATATCTAGCGTGGGCTTGAGCTGAGCTGGCTGCGAAATCTTTCATCTGACCTGTCCCTTGAATACTACATTTGAGAGTGTTGGTTGCGATCTTTTTGTCGAATATGTTAAATACTATAGGGTCTGGTACTGATAATATGGCTTGGTCAGAAAATTCCAATAATTTTCATGATCAAAATTATTTACTTTTTTAATTGTTTCATCCTACATTTCTGCCTTTTGTTTCAAGTGTGTTTCGAGCTGTTTGACTTTTGAGAGAACTTTATATGTGCACTCTTTAATAATTTCTGCTTTCAACAGCTATTCACATACAAATTCAGTAATTTCCATTGTCAGCCTTGATGCGTTCGTTGTTTCTTTCTTTGTCTGCTTTATCTATGCTTCCCAATCCTTAAATAAGATCTGCTTGAGGTATATGTCTATTTGGGGTAGACCAAATTCCTTGCCTGAGTCTGATGCTTGCCATTGAAAGTGTTCATTGATTTTCTTTTAGAACTTCTCACATTCAAGTTTCTGGATAACTACTTGTTAGATCAATATTTCGCTTGAGTCACAATAAGATCCAGTTATAGAAGCTTGTTGGAAAAATACTTATTGTTATTTATTTAACTTAGCATTCACATCTAATTCTTCCTTTATGAACTGCTCTAACTGTGGCTAGCTTTGTAATCTGTTCATCGCTGCTTCTAGTTGTGCTTGCTTCTCACTGAGTTGTACTTGATGCTGTAAATTGAGACTTTCGAAATCCTTCTGAAATTGGGACATCTTTAATTCTATTTTCTCGTTGGAGTTAGAATTTTCTTGATTCAATAGTCTCTCTAATTATTTTATTATGTCTTCTCTATGCTTTAATAACATTTTAACCTAAGTAGCTTTATCAATAGTGGCAGTAGCATGTGACCCTGCAAACTGTGATAGTTTGGTTAAATGTTCAGTAGGATCAGCTAGAGGACATTTCCAAAAAAAATCAACAGATTCATTTGTAAGGTCTGTGATTGTATTAAAAATTATTCTCCTTTTGCTTCTCTTGACTACAGCCTTATGACTAGGACTGAAGAAGACACCCAACGAAGGGATTTCCTCAACTTGTAACACTACCTGTTTTGTGGGATAAGTCGAGATGATCTCTCGATCATGAGTTTCGGGAACTTGTTGTTGTGGAGTAACAATTTACACTAACCTCTGAGAATGTTCATGTGTATGAAAACTAACATCTTGATCAATATTTCATTTTTTTTAGGAGTATCTATTGTTTTAGAAAACTCATCCCATTCACTATTCAAATTCTTTGGTTGGGACTTTTCTGATTGATCAAGTGTATCTTTACTATGTTGAACTTCTTGGGAAGATGACTCTATTCCATTACTTCCTCCTTTCTCCTGCATCTCAATCTCTTGGATTACGTGATCAATTATCTTTTCTGGGTTTTCTTTGTTGTTTTCCGATTCATTTTCAGAATGATCTGAATTCTGAGATTGATGCTTTGATTTTCCTGACTCATCTTCACACATGTATTTCACTTCATTATCCAAGATAATACTTGGAGTAGGTCTGTTGACATATTCAATAGTCAATAAATCTAAAGGAATCCTTTCTAGTCTTTTACTCCTTTATTCTTCGAAGGCTTCCAAGTCATATTGATTAAGTTGACTACATGAAAAATTAAGTACATCTGAAAACTTTTCATTGCCTTGAAATAAATCATCAAATCTATCTATCTCTTTCACAAAAGGTTTTACTTTGAGCTCTGTGATGTAGTTTTTAATTACATCATTAAGATCATATGTTCGCTTTGGAATTACTACCAAATTTAATAGATTAAATTTTGACACTTCCTTTTAGGCATGACCAATATCAAAAAGTGCAAAAGTACCTCATTGTAAAGGAAAATTAGGCCAAACGACCTTCTTAGCATCTTTAACCTGTTTTGAAATACCATTTACAACAAGTTGGTAGGCTATCTCTCGTTCAAGTAAATTATCAGGAACATAATATGGTAAGACGTGGGGAGAATAATAACTCAAAAATACTCTGACATAAGTGAAACTTTCGTTTGCGAACCATCTAGCAACAGACAGAATGTCTGTACTAGACTCCTTGGAAACCCTAGGGGATTTCTCATTGAATATCATCTGGTGCATAGGCAACATGACTCTATGGAAAATTTTGTAAAAATGAAAATGGAAGTCTGAATCCCAAAGAGATCTGTGCAGGTATATGTGGATTGGGGTAAGGTCTTGGGTTGTCCACTTCCATCCCATGGTAGGAAATCTAGAAGAAAAGAAAATTGTGTCCATGACATAGGCACTCATATAAAAGGGGGGTATTTATTTAGATGAAAAACTTATTTTATTCCTATAATCCATGATTTTTCTGGCTAAATTATCAAATAAAATATTTTCCCTATTAGAAATTAAGGAATTAACGATTGCGTCAATCAATGGGACCCAATCTACATAAAACCTAGTGGTATCAGGTTTTTCATATAATCTAGACAACATACCGACATCATAACAATAGGGGGGATGAATTTGTTCTATCAGGTACGTAATGAGTTTATATCGTTTATTATTTCCCTGGTCTTCCTTCCATTCCTTTATGACTTTCATCAGGTCTGGATGTTTTTCTCTAAAGCTTTGTCATAATACTGTTGCAATATAGGTAAGTGGTACATTTTCCTCAAATATTCTGCCCTGAACGAACCGATATTCTCGCCCTTTGAATCTTTGAATGTTCTATCTTCTATGTTTAAGTGGTCAGTTACCCACTTAACCATATCTTTATAGGGGAGAATCTTTGGCCTTGCTGCTACTTTATGGATGAATGAACATGCAACGTCGAAATAGGTTGGGTCTGAAGAAACAGACGCGCCTGCTGAAGCAATTTTGACTATTACCCTTGGCTTTTCATTCTCAAAAATCTTATACATTTCTTCCCACGAAGAACTTCCACAATCCTTGTTTCAGGTGGTGTCTGAGAATAGGGGAGACGTATCTGAGTTTTCGGTAGATGGTGCTTGGGCAATCTCTTTGCCTTTCTTGTTCATTTCTATTTCCCTCGCTTTGTTAAGTGGTTTCCCTATTTCAAGCTAATAGAGAAAACAATAAAAATATATAGAACAAAGAGGAAAATAGAATTGAAACAAATTTGGCATTAAATCATTTCAAAACACGCTCGAAGTATATATGAATCTATCAAAACCTTATTTCTATTAAATGTAGTTAATCATCAATAATCATTTAAAATCAAATCTCTTACACCTTCACGTGAAGTATCTATCGATCAATTTAAGACGTCGGACTGCATATTCAGTTTGCTTTGACATGAGTCATTTCGCATGCTCGAGTAATTAACTACCATTCAATGCATATCACAACTTATAACTTTTTTCATTTCTTATGTTACCCATAAATCCTGCGAAACACGATCTGCACAAATCGCACATCACAACTTTTATGTGGTAAATGAATTTTCTTTTTGTTAAGTCCCACGAAATGTGAAGTTCGCATGTAAGAAGTCAAGCGGCTGTGCTTTATCGGACTTTAGAAAATTATGTTTATTTCTTTGAGCTCATCGGGTCTGCGTAATTGCAACTTTCACCGAAGTTCATATAAGTTTGATCATTTAAATGAGGCGGGATGCTATTTTGATGTATAATGGTGATTGAAGTGTTTGTAATAAGATTTTGATATGACTTTGGAAAGAGCTTAGCACATATCGTAACTCACATGAATTAGTGGATTTTAAGTCGTTTAATTTTGTAAGCTATGCAAATTGTGATGCGCACTAAGGAATGAAAGCAGAAAAACAAAAGAAAATTTATTTCCTAAAGTTTTTTGACTCAAGATAAAAAATAAATGAAATGAATTTCCTATTTATTTTTAAAGGTTACCCATTTATTAAAATAAATGGGGGTTTTTTTATAGCACAACACTAATATATATAAATATTGGAAGTTTAACGAACAAGTATTGCCTGTTGATCTTCTTCAAATTTTATTCTCAAATAGTAAAATGCTAGTTTCATTATATATTTTTCGCAAACTATATTGACATATAATTGTTATGTTGTGTAGAGGAATGGATATCCCAGACCCAATGACACCCCATGGTCTAAGGCTTATGATTGAAGACTACCCGTTTGTTGTAGATGGCCTAGAAGAATGGTTTTATATTGAACAATGGGTTTTACACTACTTTAATTTCTATTATAAAGATGATACATCAATGAAATAGATCAAGAATTGCAAGATTGGTGTAGTGAGATTGTAAATGTTGGGCATGGATATATCAAGGATGACTTGAACATATGGTACCAAATGGAGACAAAAGAGGAAGTTATTGAAGAAGTGACCATTATTATATGGATTGGATCAACTCACTATGCCACAGTCAACTTCAGGTAATATGCTTATGGTGGTTACATGCCTAATCTTCCCACCATGAGTAGAAAAATTATTCCAAATAAAGGTTCTATAGAATACATTGAGAAGGTTCTATAGAATACAACTTGAGTAGACAACTTATTCGAAGACACCCTTGTCATGGCCATTTTGGAGATCTTGGGAAAGCATGCAAAAAATGAAAGATACATAGGGAAATAGATGGATCCACACTAGAATGGGATGATGACAATGGAATAGTTGAAGCATTCAATCAAATTTCATCAAGGTTAGTGAAAATGGAGAAGAATGTATCTTCCAGAAACAATAATCCCAATTTGAAGAATAGGCGTGGACCCACTCTAGTTCCCTACAAATTATTGTATCCTAACACAACTGATTTATCTAGATATTGCAGGCTTAATGGTCGTGGTGTCCCCAATATTATATCCATCTAATCCATTAACTACTGATATTTGTAATGTGACAAATTAAAATATCAATGTCTCTCCTTATTTTTTCCATCCAATGTTGAATCTTTGTAGTATTAGAACTTAGGATATTAACATTCCCTCTTTAGTGCAACCCAAATGCCTATAGGAATGTAATATATTATGTTGGGAATTAGAGAGAGACTTCTTGGAGTGATAAGTTACTTATTTTATGTTAGCTTGATATTTTATCATTTATTGGCATGCAAATATGCATATCTCAAGTGTCCTATTCTTGGTAAGTAATTGGAACTGAGTTATAGGTTGATCATTAACTTATTTTCCAAATCTCATAAGGGGTTTTTTTAATTTTTTATTGTTTTTAAATTCATTTTTTCTTGTTACAAACTCCAAGGCCAAAAGAATTATTAATATGGAAAATAAAGAGCATTTATTTTGAAAACTAGGATTTGCATATATATGTATTTTTGTTACATACACCAATGCCAGAATTATTATTAATTTCAAAAAATAAAGTGCATTTTTTTTTAAAAACAAGGATTTTCATTTATGGTAAATGTTCCTTACTAACAACTACAAATTTTCAATGAAGCATATAAAACTTCTACATGACTGCAAAAGAAGATATCGATGTTTAAAAGTTTGCAAAGGGTTAGATGGACTAAAAAAAGACTATGATATCCAATAAATATTTTGACTCAAAGAATTGTAATTTAAGATAAGTAATAAGAAATTTGCTATAAAAGAAGTTAATAGAGAAATTGTACCAAAATTGTGATTATAAAAATAAATTATATCAAAATAAGATTAATTTAATGAATACATTGAACATTATTATTTCCAAGAAAAAATATCTTTGTACAAAAGGATGAATCAGCTCATATATTAACTATGTTTTAAAACATCAGCTCATATATTAACTTGTTTAGTTACCAATAAAGAAAATAAGTAAATCTTTTAATACACCAACATCAACACTGAATATAATTGTTTTGGGTTTCATAATATATATATATATATAAAATGTTTTAGAACATCAATATGATAACTATAAATACAACTTTGATTAATTCTTTCTGCAATACCGCAAATTTTACATAGTCTCCAAAAGGTGAAAAATACATATTATATATATTATATAATGAAATTGTATATGTCAATTAAGTCTTTATTCAATTATTAAATCGTTATCAATATCTTGAAAAGATAAACATTATTGTGCATAACCCAATTTCAATGAAAGTGATAACTACGTATAAGTAAATGTAAATAGAATGTATAATGAATAAATTCATAATTAAATTTTATTAAGCGATTCAATTCCTATAGTTCATAATTATAAAAATATTAAAATGCAGTAGAAAATATCAACTTTTGATAAAGTCACTATTATTACGAATTCTCGAAAATTTGATGGCCTTAAAAGATGTAAATAGTGTTTTTAGCAATTGTGTTCATATATTTTGAACATGCGTGTGCAAAATCTACAAACATGACAATGTTATGTTTAAATAGCTTAAGCCTCGGATATGCAACATAAATTCCATGCAAGAAAATCTTTAAGATAGGAAATCATTTTAAAAATACATTGGTATGCGCATAAATGATTCCCTTTTTTACGTAACAAGAACATGTATTTCATATTTTATTTAAGCCACATATGCACTTTAGCGATGTGAATGTGTCCCTATTTAAATAACTTTGACCCACGCAGACGCTGCACAAGCTACACCATCATGGATTATAACTCTTCATGTGTATTTTCTTTTTATAAAATAATTTTTGGAATAAGGAATTACTAAGGGGATGAATCAATATGAATCATTGATTGTAAGGTTATTAGAATTTTAAGAACAAATATGTATTTTTTTTTCACTATTGCTAGATACTTATGAGCGTATTCATAATATTATATGAATAAACAACAACATAAGACATTCATACATGTACACACAATTCATCAAATGAGTAGCGCACACATATTGATAGAGGTATTTTTATGTGAAAATTCAAAGGGTGAAAACCACTAAGTTGTTTGTTGTTATGACGTAAATTAAGCACCTACTTAATTACATCAATTTTCTTGTGAGCACCCACTCACAAGAGGCCCCAACCCCCTTCAAATAGCAAGCCACTACTTTCCAAGAGGCACCAAACTCTTATGAATGTAGGAAACTACCTGCTCTACCCACTATTTTACTTTTCATACAATTTTCAAACTGAAAACATAGGCTAATACATATACACAAAAATACAAATTTGATCTACTGCAATACCAGCTCCTTTCCTTCAACTCTATAGTTATCATTTGAATTGTGCTCTCTACTGCTCAACTAGCTCTGGTCTCGGCCCCTCTGCTACAATGTATCTCGGTTCATACTGGGCCTAATCACTCTTTCGTTTACAAAATCACAACGTTGCACTCTGAAACCCAAAACCATTCTACATTCCCCTACTCTACAGAATTGCACTCCACTATTTTTTTCCTTTCTTGTGCAAGGAACGAGGTTGTCTCTGCAGTTCTTCATGTTGTCTTTGTTGCTTTGTACTTTTTAGCGTGTTTCAACATCGCACTGTTTACTGTTGTTCCATCAACAAATTCCAGGCCAATGTAACTCTATTAAATATAAGAATGGGCCACTTGTGTATTCTCCATATTATGAAATGAATCTCAATCTTCCTTTCACACATAACAAGAACCTTCATTGAATTCATCATACGCATATCACTTGATCATCCTGCACACTCTAGCAAGGCTCTCTATTCCTTATTAACTACTTCGCAAAGACCTGAGTGTATTGAAGGCATGGCTCTCCTTCCTATAGTAGCGACAACACTCTATTAGAGCCCATAGATTTATTGATATGATGTCCCAAAAGCATTCTCTTCATTTATTTCCCAATGGCGTGCAATTAATTATTAGAGGAGGCTTGCTTCAACTCGGGACAAAATTTATAGTTGTCATTAATAAAATGGCACCAACCTCTCTATGCACATTTAGTATCAATTGCTGACTCATACATCTTCTATAAATTGTGCATTGGATCTACCAATTCATTCTCTGTTTCTATGTACTTGGTAGTGTGTTTAAGCATGGCACTATCTATTGTTGTTCCATCAAAAAATTATAGATCACTACAACTCTATTAAATATAATAATGGGCCACTTTTGGATTCTCCATATTGTGAATTGAATCTCAAATTTCCTTGCACACATAACAAGAAACCTTATTGAATTAAGCCTGCGCAGATCACTTGATCATCTTGCACACTCCAGCAAGGCTCCCCATTCCTTCTAAACTACTTCTCAGATACTTGAGTGTATTGAAAGCATGGCTCTCCTTCCTATAGTAGTTGCAACACTCTATTAGAGCCCATCGATTTACTGATATGATGTCCCACAAGAATTATCTTGATTTATTTCCTGATGACGTGCAAGTAATTATTAGAGGAGGCTTGCTTCAGCCCAGGACACACTTTATAGTCGTCATTCATCAAATGGAACCAACCTCCCTATGCACATTTACTATCAGTTGTTGGCTCATACATCCTCTATAAATTGTGCGTTGTAGCTACCAACTTGTCCATAACTATGACACAATGCGAAATATCACACACAAGAAAAAGTTGTTGACTCATACATCCTCTATAAATTGTGTGTTGTAGCTACCAACTTGTCCATAACTATGACACAATGCCAAATATCACACACAAGAAAAATTTGTTGACTCATCCATTAAATATATGCTAATACTTTTGTTGGATCCTATAAGCCTTGTTACCTCTAAATTTATTAAATACAATCTCAGAAGAGTTATGGGAAAAATATATGTCTCATGACATTATTTCTCTGACACTCCATTGAAATTACTTCCAGGTTTTCAACTTCTAGGAAATTCCTATTACAATTTTTTTCAATTGGTGATACATCGATTTTTGTCCCCTTCTATCCCATCTCCTTTCCATCTCATGAAACTTTTTATAAACCTTTGGGGTTCTAGGCCTTTCGGGGTTCCAGGGTTTTATACTTCCTTATAAATCGACTTGATGTAATCCATTAATACTTTTAAATAAACCTCTCAAGTTCCAGGGTTCAAAACTTCTTGATATCCTGGCTCAATATGGTCCCATAACACTTAAATAAATCTCTGGGGTTCCAGGCCTTCTAGGGTTCTGGGCTTTGGTACCAAGGGCTTCAAATTCCTTACTTTGGTCTATCATAACTTTTGATCCATAGGCCCATTTTAGTATTCAACATACCGTTTGAAAGATGTTTCCAGGAACTTTCCAACTATTCCACTTTTGGGAAGAACTCGATGATATCTTGAGACAATCTCCTCCAAAGTCTGGCACTCCACAGCCATAATAGTCATATTTTTATTGCTTCTCCACTAAGCCTTATACTATGATGATTCTATATAGAATACTACAGAAACCATGGGAATCCCCTTGAAAAACATGCTTGTTACTGCCAACATCTACTACTTCTATCCTTAATTATAGTCCAATTGACATCAATGTCAAAAACCCAGGTACAACAAGTTATTCAGACATTGCCAACTATCTAACAATATTCCCCTTTAGAATTGATCGAAATGAACTAATCTCTCCCTGAAATCAGACATGATTTTATTCATCGTTGTTCTTCTCCTTGGTACTATTAATATTCCCCCCCTTTTCCATCAATGGAAAAGGATCCTTTAAGTCTCCCCCTGGAACATTGCAATCTACTCTTCTATTGATCTATCAAATTGAGTAGTTTCCAAAACTCATTGTAACTGATTCATTTGGGAGGAGGAGTAAGAAATTATATCTATTTTTGGAGATACATAAAGGGCTCTCATGCAAGTGGCTTAGTAAATATGCCTGCAAATTGTTTTGTAGTGGTCACATATTCAAGATGAAGAAAACTAAGAGAAACCTGTTCTCCTAAAAATTGAAACCTTATAGGAATGTGCTTGGTCTTTGAGTGCATGAAAAGATTCTTAGAGATTTTCATAACACTAGCATTATCACACAAGATTCGAATTGGATCAGTCAACTCTACCTTAATTTCCTTCAAGGTCTCCTTCATCTAGAGAATTTGTGAGAAACAAGTGGAAGCCACAATAAACTCTGTTTGACTAGTTGATAAATAAATGGAGTCTTGTTTCTTTCTTACCCAGCACACCAAGCAGTTTCCCAAAAGGAATGTTGCACCAGAGGTCCTCTTCTTTTCATCAATACTGCATTCCCAATAAGAATTAGTGTTGGCCTTGAACATAAAATCTATGCTCCTGGCATACTAGATACCATATTCTGATGTTCCTTGCAGATATTTGAAGATAATTTTAACAATAAGGACATTACTTTCACAAGGGTAGTCTTGAAATATGGCTACCAGGCCTACCACATGTATGATATCTGGTCTAGATGTTGTGAGATATAGAAATATTCCTATCATTGATCTGTAGACAGTTTAATTAACCATCGGTGTCTCTCCTTCTTTGTATAACATACAGCCTGTAACCATGGGGGTTCTAATTGGTTTTTAATATTCCAATATAAATTTCTTCAAGGTTTCTCATTGGTATTTGGATTGGGAATTAAATATCCCATATTTTGATTGAGAAATTTTCAATCATAAGAAAAAGGACAGTTCTCCTGTCATGGAAATCTCAAACTTTGTCTGCATATAGCTTTCAAATTGATGTCCCAACTACTCCAGATCACTTCAAAAGATTATTTCATCCACGTATACTACCACAATTAGTAGGTGGTTATCTTCATATTTTTTATACAGATTTATGTCTACAGTCCCCCTCTTAAAGCCTTATTACTAAAGGTATCTAGCTAGTATTGCATACCAGGATTTGGGAGCTTGTTTGAGTCCATATAAGGCCTTCTTCAGTTTGCACACAAACCCTTCATTTTCAATGAGCATAAACCCCTCTAGCTTCTCAATATAAAATTCTTCTTCTAGATCTCCATTTAGAAAGGTTGAATTCACATCCATCTGATCAAACATGGTATTTTTATGACCAAAAAATGCAAGAAACAGTCTAATAGATTCTAGTCTTGCTATAGGTGTAAAGGTTTCATCAAAATATACTCCCTCTATTTGCGCATATTCTTTGTAGACTTAGAACAAAGTTACCAATCAAACGAGAAAATTACCTAGTACCCGTTTTGAAAAGTGGTGATGTAGAATCACCCTTTTTTTTGGGAGCATATTTTTATCACTCTAATTTCTCTATTATTATTTTTATTTCATGTCAATTTTGAAAAGTGGTTATGTAGAATCACCCCCTTTTTTTTAGAGCGTTGATTTTAACAGTTTACATTTTCTAATGTCTTCTTCTTCCACAAGATGTTTATTTTTAAGTGCATTTATGTACTTGTTATATATATATATATATATATATATATATATATATATATATATATATATATATATATATATAGATATAATGAAATCTTCATTTTTTCGCATAGTTAAAAAAATAAAAAACGGTCAATATTTTAAAGTTAGGATTTTTGTTTATGTATTCTTAATTAATATTTAAATGCACATCAAATAATTTTCACTAAAAAACAAATATTTTTATCCATATGAAAAAAATACACATTTGAGACTTTTTGTTAAAAATAACATGTTAAATAAATGATTTTTTTGGGAAAATCTGAACAAAAAAAATTAAAAAAAAAAAAACATTTTTTTATGAATTTATGTCAAAATTATTGGTAATCACAGTTTTTTTGCAAAAAATAATGAATCTTCACATAAAATATCAAAGTCTAAACATTTTAAGTAAAGCTGACGAATAACTCTCAAAATTGAGATTTATTTGAAAACATAACTTAAAGATAATCAATAGTATCAACTAATCGAAGTTCAACATCTTCTATACCACCATTAATGTCTCCTTCCACAACATTTTCTGCTTCATTTTAGTCATTTTCATCTTCTAATGGATCTTTGATGTATGCAAATCTTCCAAAGGGTCTGTTTCAAATCGTCTCATATAATGGTGGTTGAGGTTCCTTTTCCTTTTTTGCCACACTTGTTTCATTAAAATCCCCTTTCCTCAAACCCACTTCTTGCATTGCATCTCGAAGAAATTGAAGAGCATTAATTCTCTGTAGAATAAATTCGCATTGCACCGAGTCTTTCTCAATGGAATTTCAATTTCTTCCTTTTTGTAGACAACATGCTAGTGTTGTATCTAATCATCAAACATAAAAGAAATAATTAAGAAAATTAGTATAAACAAATAAAAAATAAAAAAATAAAACATTTAAATTCAATTTTATATAATAAAACTTACATGAACTTGAGAATAAATCCAAACCCCAATCTCCTTCATTTGAACATAGATCTATAAAAAAACTAATAAATGCTTGTGGTTTTTGATAAATGTTAACTATATCTCATTTTGCATCTTTATCCTCATATGTTAGTTTTCTTACAACAACATCATGAACCAATACTTGACTATGAATCTTCACATCTACTCAATTTAAAATATTAGGCTTATATCCTCTTTTTTCCAACATTCAACATGGATGAACTCACAATCATTAATAATAAGTTGATCTTCGGAAGAAACATGATTTGAATTCATCCTGTAATATGACATATTAAAATTTCAATTAAATTGTACATAAATAAAAAAATTCAACATTAATCAAACATACAATTTCAGTGTCTTGCCATGTAAGTTGCATCCTTGAGTTTTCTTTTCCCTTGAGGATTTTTTCATAACATTGCAAATTGTGTTTCTGAATGAAATTTCACAAATATTAAAAGTGGTGATGTTGTGATTTCTTGAAAGCTTATAACCATATTACTAAAAGCTTGATAAGTATATGGTTCACTATCATATTCAGTGTCTAGGAAATTGAAACCATGAGGAATATTTGCAATAAATAAGGAATATTCTCTTTTAGGTATGAGTTTTGCAATGTCTTCACAATAACTTGGTATTATTTGATATTGTATAGTGTCGGGCCCATTCCAAATAAAATGATTAAGAGTAGGATCAAGTTAAACATTCATAAGATATTGATTTCTCATCTTTTCCAACTTAAATTTTTCAATAAAGATTTTGAAAGTATTTGGTACTCCCTCTTCGACATATTTAATAACATAAAAAATATATATGTATAAGTAATAAAATAAAAATATTTTACATATGAAAAAAATTAATGTATAAATCAACATGCCTTATTGAATGCAAGATAAAAATCTTTAAGTGTTGTTGTAGAACTTGATTCTGGGTAGTTACGCACAACATCATCCCAATTGTCTTCATTCAAAATTTTAACCATATGTTCTTGTATTTTCATATAAATATTTTAACTGAATAAATAAAGTAAAAATTGTTAATATGTTATATATAACAAATTCTACCAACAAAAATATGTTATATTTAAAATAAAATTATAATAAAATAAAAAGTAAAAATAATTCAACAAACTTACTTTAGAGATTCTTCGCACATTTCATCCATTGATAATTCACCCGACTTCACATGACATAGTATTTATTTGATTAATTTATCATCCTTAACTCCTTGCATTGTTCTCCAAGTTGTGATAGTCATATCCTCTGGAAGTTGCTTCATTTCAGGACTTGTCTTACTGTTGGTAAATATTATGGGTTTACACCTTTTAACCATCTGATGTTTTGTGGAAATATTCTCCCACCACTCAAAAATATCATCAATCATTTCCCATATCTCCCCATTTCTAAATTCCAACTGAAAAATGTTATCCATGCCTCTGGAAATATTTGAATGAACTTTTCCACCTTTTGAATTGATTTTATCCTCAATTTGATAACCTGTTTCCATTAAACATTCCTTTTGAAATCTTAGACTGAAATTTTCCTTACCCCCACCACATTTTTCTATGAATTTGTTATGAATAAATCAGACCCTTTAGATTAAATTCATAAATATTATGTACTCATTATTTGCATTATGATCCCATGCCAATAACTTTGCTTTTGTTTCTGTTAAACCGGTGTAAATAATGCATTTCATTGTTTCAAAAAGAGAGTTATTTAGATATTCCTCAATCAATTGTCTTTAGCCTTTGCTGAATGGCACCCTCAAATTACATAATGTATATTCAAAACATTGTGTCTTGTCAGATTCCTCTTTGTTGGGAACCTAACGTGGATCAACAAGAACGACATAATCCACCACATGCGCATATGGATTGAACCTAAACAACATTTTTAGACTATGTACATGTAGGTGATGTGCCTTTCTAATTTGATATTGATATTTTTCTTCATCTGGCCAATATAATTTATTGAAATTAAGCTCAAATGTGTGGACACCATTAATTAATTTATTCTTCCTCAACTAATTTTGAAGTGGATTTTGTTTTGTTTTAATAATTCCATCCTCTAACTCAACCCCTAGTGTTGTGATTTCTCTACAATATTTAGAGATTTTAGTTCGTTCCTCATTGTTTATCATGAATTTTACAGGTTGAAAAAAGTTTCATTTCTTCTTCTTACTGGTTAACATAAACTCTTTTTGATAAACAATCTCTTCATCATCAGCTAGAAGAGAGACATATTTAACCATTTTTTTGTTTTTTTGTTTTTTTGTTTTTTTTCTCCATTTCAACAACAGCTCTAATATCTTCCTCACTAACGCTAACATATTTTTCAGCTTCATCTTCCACAAATTCAAAAGAAACATGTTTATCTTTACTAGATTGACCCACCTTAGTGAGTCTTTTTTTATCCCCTCTTTGTACTATTGCAGTGTCACGAGCTATTGATCTTTGCTTCCTTCTCCTTTCTTAATTTGTCTATGTGAGGAAAGTGTTGATCACATTCATAATATTTGGCTCCAGATAATAAATATCCTCTAATATGTTTGAAAAACTCTTAGAAAAATCCTATGAAACAAAATACAATATGTCAATGATCAATAGTTTATAAAAAATTAAATGATTCTTACAAAAATGAATAACACAAATATAAATAAGCATACTTACAATGTTTTTTTTTGTAAGCTTGTCTAAATCTATTTATTAATAAAATATGTTGTAGTCCATTGTCTAAGCAGAGGAATTTATCCAATTCCTGCTCTCAGTTCTGTCCAAAAATTCAAAATAAAGGGCTGCCTATAGTTGGGAAACCAACCCTTTAATTGTTTCTCAGAACTTGAAACATTGTAATTAACTAATACATTGTAAAAAAAACTATGATTTAACTATAAAAAATATGTATAAGAAAATTGTCTAGAGATGGAATGAGGCGCAACAACCTTCATTCTTTGCCTTCTTCTTCATGTTTTTCAGTAGTTGGTGCCGGAGGTTCCTCCTCTGTCACAGGACACCCATAGTTACGGGAAATTTACTCCTATTCCTTCATGAAAACACATGACTTTGGCTTCATCGGTTCTCCACGTTCGTCGCATTTGTGCTAGCCCTTGGCTTGTAATGCCACAAATTGGGCAAGGACAGGGAGGAAGCCTTGATGGGCAGGCACTCTAGCTTCTTTGGCGGGGGAGATGCATTTAGGGGAATTGTTGATTTGCGATATTTCCTTTTGGTTCGGAGCAAGGGCGATGCAGATGGTTCAACAGGGGGAATGACGGAGGAAACAAGAGGCGTTGCAGACTGCTCAGCCAGGGGCATGAGAAAGGCAGCGGGAGGCGATGCGGATGGCTCAGCATAGGGTATGAGGGGTGCAATGAGTGGAGCCGTAAAACAAACAGTGTTTCCATGGCCGGGACAACGGAGGAGATTTCAATAGACAGGGTAGCAAAGAATGTAGAGGGACTGTCCATGTCTGAGGCAATGAAGAGAGGGTTGAGAAAAATGTCTGAATCTTCAACGGAGTGGAAATGATGATCCGAAGTGGTTCTGGTAATTCGGGTTGGAAGGGCGCCTCTCGTGCTGCCTCTGCGAGGCTTCTTTCTCTGCTTGGGTGCCATGACAGTGAGAGCACAGAGAAACAAAGGGAAAACCAATATTTGAGGGAGAAAATTAGTAGAGCTTCATTGGTGAGCTGAAGAATGGGAGAACTGGAGGTCCTGGTGCCAGTATTTAATGGCTGTGCCTCTCCATTCAAGGCTTTTTGGAACGGGGCTCCTGAAGCTACAAAATTTGGTATATTTTTGTATTAATTAGTCTAACGCAGGGGTTTGGGGTGGGTCAAAACCCCAAAACGTGTTGTAATGGGTCAAACAGTAGACCTAAAGTCTACAAACCATGGTTTGCGGACAACAGGATAGTGTAGGCTAAGTTGATATAAATAGATGGATAGATTGAGTTAGAAATTAGGCATGAATTAAGATCGATGCTACGTGTGAATTGTTAGATCTATTTTGGGTTGTTTTGGGTAAGGAATCTTGCTAGCTATGTGTGCAGAGATCCTCAGTCTTGCTATGGGTGGACCCCACTAGGCTGTGTGTGCGGGCTGGTTTTGGTTTAAAGTATTCTGAATATTAATGCAAAGTATTGTTGAAGTATCTGTATGATATAAGGATCAGTTGAGTTACTATTGATGCAAATATATGATATTTGGTTAAGTTGAAAATACATCTGTGTTTTCTGTTTATGATGCGAATGGGTCTGTAAGCTGCGTTTATGTTATTATGTGCTGATAGTTGCTGTTACGCACGTGGATGCAAAGATATTGACTAAATATATGAATGGTAGTAGATATGTTATGGTTAATAACTGATTATATTGTGAAAATCCTGCGAATACACTTACTCTGTGCAAACTTGATAAGTTGTGAACACAGATCTACTTTGACTTACCTACTGTCTCTCTTTGGGTGCAGAAACTTGGTTCCAGCACCCTCCCGTACTACTTCGGGTGAGACTTTGGCCTACGAAAGTAGGTCATTGCCAAAAGGGCTAGTTGTATAGGGGTTTATTGGCAAACCTTAACCTCCGAACCTGGGTTAGCACCCCTCAAGCCAAAAAAATGGTTCCGTTGCCAGGACCAGGAGCATTTTGAGAGAGAGATCAGGTAATGCCAAGGAAACACTAGAGACCTGAGAGGGTGGAAATTGAAGATTGGTTTGAAAAATAGGTTTAGGAATTTGTTGTAAAGGAGAATCACAGCATGAAGTTGATGGCTGAGAAGTGGAAAAATAAGTAGTGGTTGGAAAGGCTTGTAGAATTCTAGACGTGCTGGAAGGATGATCAAGTAACACATTGGACACCAGAATTGATTCAACAGCTAGAACGAACTGAAAATACGATCACCCGTACTATAGATCACTGGGTAGACAACGTGCTGCGAAGATTCGTGACAGAGTTCACAGTTGATCAGTTCGTATCCTACTCTAAAGAAGAGCGGAGTTTCTTCAAGGGTTTTCGGGGTAAGTTCTTAAAAACATTGCCTTTTTTAATCAAGATATTACTGTGTGAAAAGGGTGTTCTGTGCAGCCACACCGAGTGAATGACCCCTGATATGAGTGAAAGCACAACACAAAGTGGTAAGTATTACCGAACTAATCAAGAAGGAGATAGATCTGTTTATAGTCCACTAAGAGAATTAGTTGTGCATAGCCCTCCAGCCACACCACCTTCAAGTCAGCATAAAGGTAAGAACTCACCCACACCTCCACCACCACCAGAAGAAGATATGGCCATGCACATGAATCTACCTACCTTTAAGGGTGTAGGGGACAAAGATATGGAACAATTTTGGTTTGTCTCAAAATCAGTATGGGCTGCGTAGAATGTGGCTACCGACACTGTAAATAGAGCGCAACTATCCCTCACATTTGAAGGAAGGGCCTTGGATTGGTATATGGGGTACGTAGGACAGCACACGGATCCATTTATTCTAGAGATTAAGACAACATTAAAATAATAGTTTCAGAAGCCTAAGTCCTACTCTCAAATAGTGGTTGACCTGAAAAACTTTAAAAAGGGACCCACTGAATTGGTATGGGAAGCTGATCAGCGGTTAAAAAATGTTATCAGAGATGGGGAATTTTAGTATGATGATATGCATCACAAGTAATGGTTTATCGCTATGTTTCTACCTCACCTGTGTGGACCTATGGGCTAGCAATCAATCGCAACGCAAGAGAAGGCCTTGGAGATTGCTATGAAGCTAGAAGTTGCGCCGAGGGACGATGCTAAATTTAGGGTACAATAGATCTAGGGACAGTTGGAGGCAATGAACATTGAGATACAAAACCTGCAGAAAGAACAGGGAAAAGAGGCTAGTCCAGACATATGGTGCATAAGATGTAGGGTGTCCAGTCATACCAAGGATTAGTGTCCCTTGCTGGTAGATTACATGAAGGCTAGAGGACCTAGCCCATTACTTCCTAAGGAGGTTATGGGACCAAGCGGTCCAACGTTATGGTGTGTTGACTATCGTGTCACAGGGCTACATGATACGAACCATTGTCCCCGTCTCAGTGCATACGTCCGAGAATTAAAGCAGCAATGGTGTCGATTATGCTCCTCTGTGGGGAATGATGAGCATAACTACCAGACCTATGACTTGATGATAGATCGAGGAAACCTATACAGGGTGTAGGCTGACCCTTCTTCACCACTATCTCCCTCAAGCAGAGGAGGCTCCCCAGCTAAGGTCAGGGGAGGGGGAAGCGGTGGAAGCACAGGTCGGGGAAGAGGACAATTAATCTGTTACAACTATGGGGAAATAGGGCACTTTGCAAGGGACTGTCCAAACCCTATGCGATAGTCTTGCCATTATTGTAGAAAACTAGACCATGTGATTGAAGATTGTCTAATTCTGCTAGAAAAAATGTAGGAAAAACAACAGACACCTATGCAGAATGTACAGAGGGTTAAATCAGAACCACGTGATGAAGGACCAAGTATTAATGTCATAAAGCGTAGCGACATGGCTATGGGAGGGGCTGAAGAGAAATCTGAAGCTGAACCTCTTATTCGGAAAGTAGCTGCCAAGAGGGAAAATTTGGACCTACAGAAGGAAAAGGAAACCTTCATTGTAACCTACAAAGACTTCACTAAGGAGGAGGTGCCTATTTCAAAAGCTCCAGCAAACCTAAGAACAGATGATGAAGTTAAAACATTCCTATAGGCGTGTATGAAGCTTCTTCACAACCAGAAGGTAGTAGATAATCTGCAAGCATTAATAGACAGTTCCACAGTGAGACCTAACCTGCCCTCAAAAGTTAAGAATGTGCACAAACTGTACAAGCATAAGAAATGTATCGACAGGGAAATGCGGCTGATAGCGCAGATTGGTGACTATGAAATGGATCAGGTTATTTTGGACTTGGGATCAAATGCGAACGTGTTTCCCAAACAAACTTGGCAGGGAATGGGAGAACCTAAGTTGGAATGGTCCAATATCCAGCTATGCATGGCCAACCAGCAGAAGATCATACCAGTGGGGAGGCTGTCAAAGATTGTGGTAGATATTGCAAGTGTTAAGGTGCGATATGACTTTGAGGTAACTCATATTGTGGAATATGTGAAGCCTTATCCTGTGCTCCTCAGATTGGATTGGGCCATAGATATGGGAGGCATCATCAACTTAAAGAAAAGAAGAATGATGTTTTAAAATGACGTTATGTGGGTGATAGTTCCCCTAGACCCTGTGGAAGGAGAACGGTTTATAGAACCGGTGCATGAAGAAGAGGATGTGGATCACATATATAAGTTAACCGCTCGAGATGAAGATTGGATCAATCCTATGGTTGATGGTGTGCTTTTATTGGAAAAGGATAGTGAATGCTTCTCTGACTCCGATGGAGGGATAGAAAATTGGCAGAATTGGTTACATGATGTATATGCGTTGTGATGTCTTAGAATCAGAAATAACTTTCGATATATATCCTCAGAGGTAAGATAATTGCCCTACTTTGATGGTTCTGGTAGTATTAAAGAATTTTTGCGAGAATTTGGAGCGGAGGTCCCAAGGGAATGAAGGCTATGGGCCCTTAATCTAGCCATGTGCGCAACCCATGCGAGGTGGTGGGACATGCATAAAGGGGCGTTCTAGGATTGGGAAGAGTGTCAGGACATGATGGTCCTACGGTGTGAAACTCCGATTCACTTGTGCGTAAATACTTTCTTGAGGCCAGGGGACCTGCGCGAGAACTTTTCTGCATGTATGGAGAAATGGTGCGAACGAGCTCTGGAAGAATGGGTTCACCTGTTTATTCATGCCTTGGGGCCAATCCCCACTACATGGTATTTAGATGTGGAGCTACACCAATGCACCCACCACTGGGAAACATTGAAGGACGAGTTTGTAGGGACATTTGGGCTGGTAGGAGGAATGGAGGCACTCGAAGAAGCTCTACAGGATATATATGCCTTGGTATTTGATGAATCACACCCTTACGCAGCACTTGGGGCACAAACATAGGAAACACAGATGCAGGATGAAGTTAGAAATAGAGGAGTGTGATGAAGATCCATGAAATGTCTCTATCCCGAATTTAGAGGGAGAGCGCACAGTTGCTGGACCGCCACTACAGACTGTCGATGTTACTAAGCCTCTGAAGCTACGAGAAGTCAACATTGGAATAGAGGAGCAACCTAAATTTCCTAAAATTGGGGACTACTAGGATGATGATATGATAGGAAAAGTTGCAGAACTACTCACAGAATATTAGGACTTATTCCTGACAAATTTCTCGGATCTCAAAGGGATTACAAGGGACCTAGGGGTCATGCACGTCACTTTAAAACTAGACGCGTGCCCTGTCTTAGCAGCCTTATCGGTAGAATCCCAAGTACAAAAAAAAATTTAAGGAAGAAATCGACAAAATGTTCGCCGTAGGTATCATCGAATCGGTCGAAGATTCAAATTGGGTAAGTCTAATGGTGGATCAGGAGAAAAATACTAAGGGAGAAATTTGGATATGTGTTGACGTACACAAATTGAATGATGCCTGTGTCCATGATCCCTTCCCTATGCCATTCTCAAATGAAATCCTTGATAGCGTGGGGTAGCAAGAAGGATATTCATTCACGGATGGGTTCTCAGGGTACCATCAGATCAGATTCACACCTGAAGATCACAGCAAAACTACGTTCGCCACTGAATGTGGATCTTTCCAGTATAATGTTATGCAATTTGGGCACAAGAATGCCGCTACCATCTTTTCGCGGGTAGTGGTCATAGTGTTCAACGAGTTCATACACAAGTTTTTGAAGGTTTATTTTGATGATTGCACCATCTTCAGACTGGTGAAGAAGCATGTCTCGAACCTACACATGATGTTGGATGCCTGTAGAAAGCACCAAATTTCCCTGAATATCAAAAATGCATATTCTGTGTACCCTTCGAGATCTTTCTTGGTCACATAGTTTGTCGACAAGGATTGATGGTTGATCCTTCCAAAGTCGTAATTATCTTAAACTTGGTAGTACCTACAACTGAGAAAGAGCTACGCTCGATCCTCGGATGCACAGGCTAGTATAGGAAGTTCATTCAAGGGTATGCGTTGATAACAACACCTACGGAAAAATTTCTTAAGAAGGATTTTTCATTTTTTGGGATGATGAGTGTCAGAAGAGCTTCGAGCTACTCAAGGAGAAGATAGTATCTACGCCTATTCTAATCTTTCCTGATTGGGCTAAGGTGTTCCATGTTCATGTAGATGTATTGGGGATCGCCCTAGGAGTTGTCCTTATGCATCCTGGTGATGGAGATATTGATCATCCTGTTGCATTCACTAGTAGGTAACTTTCTGGTGCGGAGCGCGACTACTCCACTACGGAGCGGGAGGGATTGGCCATGTTATATGCCTTATAGAAATATCAGCATTATCTGTGAGGAGGGCACTTCAAAATATTTAATATCAATAAGATTTGAAGTACCTGGTGAATAAGCCTGTTTTGGGGGGGGAAATCTGTCGATGGCTTCTGTTGTTTCAGGAGTATGACTTTGAGATCATTATCAAGTTGGGGAAGTTGAATGATGGGCCGGACCACTTGTCCCGCATCAAAAGTGGCGAAGAACCGGAAAACTTAGAAGAGGGATTTCCCGATGCATAAATGTTCATTATTAAGGTATTTTATCTACACTTCCCTGACTTCATTCAGTTCCTAACTACGGGGATGGCACCTGTAGATTACTCGGTAAAAAAGAAGAAAGAGTTGGTAACCCATGCAGTAAATTTTACCATCATCGCAGGTCATCTGTATAAACTGGGAACTAGTGAGGTGCTATGAAGATATGTTTTGGAGCATGAAAGGCATGCTATCTTAGCAGAAGCTCACGAGGGCATAGCAGGAGGTCACTACGCAGGGAAAGAAATAGCGCAAAATATCTTAAGAGCTAGGCTATGGTGGCCTACCCTACATAGTGACTGTCACAAATATTGAAAATATTGCGATACGTACCATCGGACAGGAAGGCCATCATGCAGAGATGAAATTCCCCTGCAACTGCCAATGGCCCTGCAAGCGTTTGACAAGCGGGACATCGATTTCGTAGGGCCTATCAACCCGCCAATAAAAAAGACAGGTGCGTGCTACATTATAAATACCACTGATTATGTAGCCAGATGGGCCGAAGCACAAGCTGTGAAGGATTGCACTGTAGATACTGCTGCGTACTTCATTTTTGAGAAAATTCTGACCAAGTTTGGCTGTCAGAAGATCTTAATGAGTGATAGAGGTACACACTTTGTTAATGAAATGATACAGGCCTTGACTGAAGAATTTTGGATCCATCATGTGAAAATAACTCCGTATCATCCACAAGAAAACAAAGCGGTAGAATCTTTTAATAAAATCTTAGAGTAGGCACTGACTAAGGTCTGCAACGCTGATCGCAGTGACTGAGACGTGCACATCTCGTCTGTTCTTTGGGCCTAGCGAACCACCTACAAGAAGTTGATAGGGAAAACACTGTTTAGGATGGTCTATGGCAAGGAGGCCATTATGCCCATGGAGTATATTGTTCCTAGTCTGCGCATCGTAACATTTACGAACACGGCGGAGCCTGATATCATGGAGGAGCGTTTGGCGTATCTCGTGGCTTTGGAAGAAGATCGTTTCATTGCTAATTTCCATCAGCAGGTTCAAAAGGCTCGGGATAAGGCATGGCATAATCAGCATACTCGGAAAAATACATTTGTGAAGGGTGAATTAGTCCTGTTGTATGATAGCTAGTTTGCAAAACACCCGGGGAAGTTCCGACAGCACTGGCTAGGTCCCTATCTGGTAAAGGAAATCACTGATGGAGGAGCTGTTCAGATAACTACCCTACACTATGATATGATACCAGGATATGTCAATGGCATCCAGATTAAACCATATCGGATCAAATGAATCTATGGCTGGAGTAGCTGTATGGGGCAGAATACGCGCACAAAGGAAGGCACTTGCAGTTAGGACCGCGGTGCATGTAGGGATCGATCACAGGTTTGGAGGCCCAGAGAGGTGCGCTGGGAGCGCAGAGGTGTGTTTGGAGCACGGAAGGTTTTCCTAGAGCATAGGGGTGTGCTCAGGGCACAAAAGGTACGCTGGGAGCATAGGGGTGTGTCGGACGGATGGGACGTGTGAAAACTAGCCGTTGGAACAGTAAAACGGTGTAAAAATCAAATTTTACCGTTGAAAGGAGTGGGCGGCTGGAATTTAATGAGGAAATTTCCAACTATTTTTCACCGTTTACTTGATGGTAAGTTTCCGATGAGCCTCATTCACACATTTATTGATCCCCATGGCTATAAAAGGAGCAGGATAGCTGAGAAGAGGGTTTTATATCTCTTGAACAGTTTGTGTTTTGCGAGTTTGTGCCTTTCCTTGTCTATTGTACTTTGTTAATGTTTGGGTGTCCTACACCCTCTAATAGTAGCAACCCTGAGTTAATTTTTCACGCCAGAATGACTACAACTAATCTCATTGAGTCTTCCCAGCCCGTGACCTCAACGGAGCAAGAATCTGAGGAAGTGTTGGAGGTTAACCCTGAAGTGGAAGAGGTTATTTCCACACCAATCCAGAAGAAGCAGAAGGGGAAAGAAAATTCACAAGGGTAGGGAAAACCTGCAAAATGGACTGGGGTGAATCCCTGCACTTCCCCTCGAAATGTGAAGTCCCTGTGGGCGGCAGCCCAAGCAATCTTGCCTAACCCTGTAAGGAGACCTCTCTCTGCTCAGGAAAAGGCCCAGATAGCTGAACCAATCAATTGGCTACCACCTTTTGTTAAACCTTGTAGGCCCTCGACACGCACGTCGAAGAATCTTGATGGCTTGCGCACCTATCTGTAGATGCCACTGACTCTGGGGGAGGTCCCCAGCATTGGAGAACCCTTTGGAAAACTCCACGAGGTAAAATTCGATGACCATGACCTGGCCTGTTTGGAGGCCTTCCCTGAGTTGGTGCCAGAGCTATATATCGAAAGGGTATTGGAAGATGAAAAGATAAATATAGTCCCCATGCCCTGGGTGTGTGAATTGGCTGGTTCCGAGTTCTTAAACCCACTACTGATGGCGCATTTTGGCCACTAAAATATCACAGATCGACTGGTGCGCTAGCTTCTTGCCTTGGTCGATGATGGTTGCTTGTGGATCTAGGATCGCATCCCCATCGATGCTGTGTTAATTCACCGAATTACTGGTCTCCCCATGGAAGGGCTAGACCCTATGCTGCATGTTGGAAAAAAATATGAGAAAAATATCACTGAGCAGGTATGAAAGGACTACCATGTGGAACAGAACACTCGGGGTTTCATGATCAGCACAATCAGTGACCCCAGTACGCAGATGGGTACCCTGTTGCTGGCATAAAAGATGATGCAAAAATTCCAGGCTACCACCATCCCAACATACATGATTTAGCTGGCAGGGCGATGCGAAAAGGGGTTCTGTTTCAATTGGTCACAGTTCCTATGCAAGGAATTTCTGGAGAATGTACGTGAAGCTCAAGATCTGGGTCAAGCATTTTGCTACTCCTGGCTGCTCCTTCTCATTGTGTTGGTTGCATGGGAAGCCCCTGAGAACTTGGTCCTCCCGGAACTCACCCCAGATATGTGCGAGGGGGAAAGATATGTGAACTTATGAGACTCAAAGGACACGCAGCACATTGAGGAAAATCAAGTATTCTAGGTCCTGTTTCAGAGCAGGCTCGCAGCAGCTATCAATTCCCAGCCGCGCTTGTCGCCAACCATGTATGATAAGTATAAAAGCATCGAAGCGTTCCAGGTAACCATGCATAATGTAAAAATTATAGGCTGCAAGTATCCAGCGTGGGTTTCACTCCTCTACATTGTTGTCGATGAAGAGATTGACCGTTTAATTGCGACATTGCCTCCACACTAGAATCTTGGCTTCAAATAAGGTACGAAGGGCACTACAAGTACGAGCACCACACAGGTCATTCCACCCACCACTGCCAAAGAGACCGGAGGACAAGGTCAGAGTATTGGAAAAAAATGAGACTTGAAAGCACCGAAGGGTTTGCAGAAGGATTCAAAGAAGGGATCACAGAAGGATTCCCAGAAGGATTCGTATATGGTGTCGCAGAAGGACTCACGTAAGCATCAATGCATAGAAGGCTTGGATGTGGGAGGTGTTGACTCCCCCAGAGGTACAAAGAGGAGTGGTGACCCTGTTAAAGGGCCACGAAAGAAGCAGCGAGCTCAACGACCAGAACGTGATGCAAGCGTTACCCTGACATAAGGAGACCTTGAGCAGATCACAAATGTGGTCACTTTGACTGTAGAAGACAAATGGCTGGCTTTGGAAGAGAAACAAAAAGCCACGGTCAACACCCTCCAGATTAATCTCCAGGCTCTGCCCTTAGAAACCTTACAGACGCGTATGGTCCGATCATCCCCAGAAACAAGCAACGCAGTGATCAGTACGTCATAAAGCCTCCTCTGCCCTCTACTAGGCGTAACCCTCATATTAAGTCCACTCGAATTAGGAGTGCAAGTACAGGAGGTACAGTTGGATCTAGCCCGCTTGCCACATGAACCATTGCAGGGCCTTCACACGTCCCTGTTTGAAGAAATTCAACACATAGACCGTTGAGTGCACCAACAGCTCAGCACAGATGAGTAGGAAATTAAAGAAAAAAAGGCCAAGTTATCCAAGGCACAAGCTGCATGTACCCTCGTAGCCACGCAATAGATAGAGTTAAAGCACCTGATAAGTAGGCTCTGCGAGGACGTTACTGAAGATATCATAGCTACTGCCACCCCCCAGGCCAAGATTGAGGGGTTTGTCACAATGCTAAAGGCCTCAAGGACAAATATCCAAACGGTCAAGAGGCAGATGGAACAACAGATTGTGGACTTGCAGTCCAAGTTGTAGCCAGAGACACCACCAAAGGTAAGGGCCCAGTGAGCTATGCTGGTTATAGAGGCCACAAATTTTATTATAGGAAAAATCGATCAAGGTGCAAAATTGTTGGAAACAACTATGCAGCTGTGGACAAAGGTGCAGCATAACTCTCTCCTACGCGAAATAAACCAAGCGCTGTGCTAGAAGGAAGAAGAGTTTGACCAAATTGAGGCTACGTTGACCACTCTGGTCCTCGCTCAGCGCTTCGCCCGACTGCACACCAGCCATGTGATCAGGGACAACATGGAGGCTCTCTAGTAGAGGAAGAAGACTTTGAGTGATCACCTCTAGCCATGGGCAGATGAGGCCCTCAAGTTCTCACAGGATGTCGACGTCGTTGTTAAGAAACTAAACCAGACATTGGAGATCGTCGTTGTTGCTACAGAAGGCCCAACTTTGCAGAAGTTGGTGTAGATAGCACAGACTACTGTTTCGCAGAGCGAAGGAGTGTTTCCCCCACTGATCGATTCAATTAAGAAGTTGCAAGCGAAGATGGAGAACCCACAACCACAGTGACGCAGGATGAGTCACAAGATTGTGTTGGGGGCCTGTTGGAATGGGGCTCCATAAGCTGCGAAATTTTGTACTTTTTTGTATTAATTAGTCTAACGCAAGGGTTTGGGGTGGGTCAAAACCCCCAAACGTGTTGTAATGGGTCAAAGGGTAGAACTAGATTCCGGAAACCACAGTTTTCGGACCACAGGATAGCATAGGCTAAGTCGATATAAATATATGGATAGATTGAGTTAGAAAGTAGGCATGAATTAAGATTGATACCACGTGCAAATTGTTAGATCTGGTTTGGGTTGTTTTGGGTAAGGACTCCTGCTGGCTATGTGCGCAGAGATCCTCAGTCCTGTTGTGTGTGGACCCCGCTAGGCTGTGTGCGGGGGCTGGTTTTGGTTGTAAGTAGATATGAATATTAATCCAAAGTATTTTTGAAGTATGTGTGTGATATCTGGATTAGTTGAGTTACTATTGATGCAAATATATGATATCTAGTTAAGTTGTGAGTACATCTGTGTTATCTGTTTATGATGCGAATGGGTCTGTAAGCTGCTTTTATGTTATTATGTGCTAATAATTATTGTTACGCACGTGGATGTGAAGATATTGACTAAATCTGCGAATGGTAATAGTTCTGTTATGGTTAATAACTGATTATACTGTGAAAAGCCTATGAATACACTTACTTTGTGTGAACTCGATAAGCTGCGAACACAGATCTACTTTGACATACCTACTCTCCCTCTCTAAAAGCTGGTTCTACCAACCTCCCATACTACTTCGGGTGAGACCTTGGCCTGTGAAATTAGGTCATTTTCAAAAGGGCCAGTAGTATAGGGGTTTGTTGGCAAACCTTAACCTCCGAACCTGGGTCAGGACCCCTCAAGCCAACAGGGCCACAACTATTAAGCACCGACTTCATTAACTGTAATAACTTCTTACTACTACGACGTGGTGCGCCAGCCTTGCTATGGTGCCTTCGATCCTTCATGGTGTGTCATCATGTACGTCGGGGTGGGTTGGATCTCACATCACCCAGATCCGAGAAAGCATAATTACAATGTTATTTGCAATGTTTCTTGCAATTTTTGCACACAACTGTGTAGACTTTTCATTTTTGTCATACTTAACCTTTGATAGATGATATGTAACCTTTTCACATGTTTCTGCCGTTCTTGCAAGAACATAAATAGTATTTGTATTCAGCACCAAACATATGTCCCATACTATGCTCATCACCTCATATGATTCACCAAATTTAATCATACAACAATACAGATAGATATGTACACCATCATTAGTTTCATTGTCTTGAAGATACCACGAAAAAATTATTTTATTTATTTCCTGTGAATTATTCCAATAAAAATAACCTTGAATGTACTTGATGGGCTACTTTCTTGACTTTTATTACATTTTTCAGTTTTTTTGAGTTCAACGTTATTCATAGTGTGTCCAGCATGAAAATTTTTAAGAACCACCCTAGATTTATATGCATAATAAATGGGTGAATCCCATGATACATAGGAAAAATGGAAGGCGATTTTATCAATAATATAATATGTATATATAATTTTTTTGACAAATCTCCCACAAAATTATATTATCCTGTAAAATCATGGACTTTTTTTCACTAAATTATAAAATCTTGTAAGATCTTGGCAAATCTTTCCCTAAATAATAAAGGCTTTGTAAATGGAAAACAAAGTTCATAATGATTATTTCTTGTAATGGCTTCAAGACTTGTTAATAAATCCATCAAGAACCAAAACAAGTATATTCCTTATATGTAATATAAAGATATTTCTCATGGAAATTCAATTAGGTGTAGGGAGAAATCCTACATGTGACAATGTGTTGAACTCATAATGAGTATTTCTTGTAATGTCTTTGAGCCTTGATGTCTAAGAAATCCCTTGAGGACATAAATGTGTATATTCCTTATATGCCATATAAATATATTTCTCATATATTGGTATATAAAGACACGAGCGAGGGGTGAGAAATAAGAAATCATACAATAATTACATTTCAATAAAAATTGCTTCTACATCTTTCATAATCAATTTTGAGCTCCAAAAACGGCATCATTTTTTCTTCTATAAACAATTTCAATTTTGAATACGTGAAAATTTTGGGTTGATGTTAAATTTTGGGTTTATGTTGTTTCTAATCCTAGGGAGGCATTTTATAGGATGGCTACAGATGAAGTGAAGACTAGATGAAAGTATAATTTCACTTTGGCATGTCATTCTTTATATGGTATCTATTCTTCTTAGTAATGTTTTCAAGCCACATTGGTAAAACTGTATGAATTCTGCATAATTCAGTGGGAACTACAAACCCACTGAAAATGATCTGATACTCCTTCCCTTTTTCTTTATCCCTCGAAGAAAATAAAAGTAGGGACTCACCAGATTTCAATTCCAAAATCCCACAACTGCTCATATCTCCTGCTAAAAAAAATTCTAGTAGATCAAAATAGGGGAACAATATTTTCACAACTTACACATATTAGGCTTGGGTAGCATAAATCACTTTAATAACAATGTATACTTTAGACACATAAAAGTACAACCCAGAAATGGCATAGTTTGACAAGGTGACATTTTGGCCTTTTACACCAAAATCTAGTGCCATGATTCTCAGTGAGATCCCAATGTTCAATTGTTTAAATTGCATTTATAAATGCAGAAATGAGTTTAGTTCCCTAGAAAACACTTGGGGCACTACAGTTGTGCATACTAAACTTAAAACTACAATTTCCCCAAATTTCGACCAAATGTTGAGCAAAATCGACCAAAAAATCAGGCCAGAAGGTCACCTCATTAGACTACACCCTTAGAAATTAGTACTACCAAATTTTCAAATGTGCATTGTAAATTTTCAAGTTTCAATAGAGTGAAGCAAAATGCATAAGAACTCTTTTAGCAACATAGGTATGCTACAATATTAGTAATATTAGATAGTGATTTGGAGACCATGATGACCAAAATTTTGTAAAAAATCATTGGTTGTGAGCATCTGGGTACCTAATAAGTATGGAGTAGCTTTGCATAGTAAAACCAAAAAACAAAGATGTTTTACTTACTATACTTCAAATGAAAGAATCCCAAGCATTGTTTTTCAATTAGTAAAATGTACGAAGTAGAAATTTAAACCATCTAAAAATTTGAATCACATATGCTTTAGTTTATAGGACATTTTGAAGGCCTTAACCTATGAATGTTGTGCTTCTTAAGGTTTTCTTAAAAGGACTGAAAACCAAATAAAATCTCCATCATGTTCCAACTTTTTGGCTATATAAAAATACTTTTCAAACATAAAATTACAACATACTTTCACAAGGATATTAATCATGGTTTAACAGATCAGGCTTGACATTTTACATTAACATTTTCCTTTTACATGATTCCAGTCTTCTGCCTAGGCCTTAAAACCATGGCTAAAGGGGTGTATTACATGACCGGGGGTTTGCAATTCCAGTAAACATAATTATAACTAATTATGAGAACAAGAAAACATTTTTTATATACCATATTTCTTAAATTAAAGATAGATTCTCGTATGATTTACAATGCACTCATAGAAATAGATATGGTTTCCAAAAAAAACACCCAAAAAGGAAACAAAATTCAGAGAAAACGCTTATTTTCTTCTTCGATGATGGTCTTTGAAGACCACCATCATCATCACTTCCACAGTCATCCTCCCACACCTCAAGAGTTGTAGGTACCACTATGCCCCTGTTTCTTGAAATCTTTCTTATATGAGTCTCTGCAGCCTTCTCAGAACAAGGAATCATAAGTGGACTCGTTCTGTGAGGCATCAACTCCTTTACACATTCAACAACTTACATCATCAACTATAACCAAAACACCCAAAACATTTTCTAAGAATGTTCTTAGGAAGAAGCACGAAACACACATGTGAGAAGAAAATGTGGCCCTAGCCTACCTTCAAGTCTTTAAAATCAAATAGAAAAAAAAATTGAGTGTAAGAAGCTTCTTTAGACGCCATTTTTGTAGTTGTGGGAGAATTTTTGGGTACTAACGCCAAGAGGATAAATTTATCAGCCAAACTATATATAATATACACAAGAACTAAATAATGATTATGAAAAATAAATGCATTAAGGTAGTGGGGAGGAAAAATCACCAAAAAAATTTCTTCCATTTTAATCGACATTTATTTCAAATATACCATCCTTTACTAGAAATGATAATGCAAAGATATTTTCTATTTTCTGGGAAAACAATATTATATTTAGAACCAAAATCTCTAACCTTGCTTGCTTATATTTCCACAAATTGTTAAACATGCTTGCCATATTCTTGTTTGTTTCTGATTTTTCATCTTCCGAGGACTCTTTCACTTGAAAACCACAAAGGATCATGAAATAGATCATGGGGACTGATTAATACAATGCATTGGGAAAAAAAATTCATTTATGACATATTTGGGTGAACACTGAACAACCACAATCATCAATTAAACATAACCACTTAGTTACACATTCTTATTAGAAAAATGTTCAAATGTCTGCAATAGCTTACTGCTTCAGGTCGAGTGCTTTCTATTGGCTTAGTCCATTTTCTCTATGTTATAGATATCATTTGATTGGGTTCATTATACATTGGTCCAAGCCTGTATAATATATATAAGTTAACCAATAAAACATTGTGACTGCAAAATAAAACATCTAAGACATCTCTCATTTACACTTACATAGTGAAAATTCCTGCTACATCCTGGAAAACAGAAGCAACTAAAAGCCAAAAATTTCCCCATGATATTTGGGTTTGATCGTCATTTCCCTCGAAATACTAGCTTCCATATGCCTATTCATTATAGTTTCTTAGAATAGCACTAATAAAATCAACTAGAGTTGCACCATCATTGTTCTGTGATATCTTGACAGTAGTAAGGAGTGTGGATGTGAGATCAAAGAGGCATCTATAACTTGCTCACGAGGTCTCTGAAATGAAAAAAAAGGTCTCTTTTATAACAAGGAAACAATGAGAACAAAATGTGAAAATAAGGATTGTGAATGTTGGGTTTTTCAGTGCTAATAAACATCTAACTAAATGGTGTCAAATAATTCAACAAGAAAAATCCCAACAAAATTCAAGCATATATATTGACAAGGAAAGGATCAGTTTTGTTGGAATATATATAAAAAGGAGTCACAAAATTAGGTAAGCTATATGAAAATAGGAAAATTTTGCCAGGATTGTGCAAACTTTCCACTTTTCTAATTATAGCCTCAAATTTTCGAGATTCTGCTTTTAAATATTTTTCTCTCTCCTTTGCATTAGAAGAGATGTTGTTAGTAAATTCCTGGATACAGAAGCTACAAAATTTCATGTTTCAATTAATCTATGCAATATACCTCAATGAAAAGTCATCATAAGAATATATTTCTTAAAATTACATTTCAAGGAAAATTTTGCTAGCAATCGAAGTCTTGAGGGCATGATATTGGGACCTTCTATACGACGTAGGTGGTAGGGAGAAATCCTACATGTGACAATGTGTTTAACTCATAATGAGTATTTCTTGTAATGGCTATGAGCCTTTTTGTCTAAGAAATCCCTCAAGGACTGAAATATGTATATTCCTTATATGGAATATAAAGACATTTCTCATGTATTAGTATATAAAGATACGAGGGAGGAGTGGGAAATGAGCAATCATACAATAATCACATTTCAATAAATCTTGCTTCTACGTCTTTCACATCCAATTTTGAGCTCCAAAAAATGCATCATGCTTTCTTCTATATGAAATTTCAATTTTGAATACTTGAAAATTATGGGTTTATGTTAAATTTTGGGTTTATGTTGTTTCTAATCCTAGGGGGGTATTTTCTATGTTGGTTACAGATGAACCAAATAGCAGATGAAAGTACGAGTTCACTTTGGCATGCCATTCTTTATATGTTATCTACTCTTCTCAGTAATTTTTTCAAGCCACTTTGGTTAAACTGTATGAATTCTACATAATTCAATGGGAGCTACAGAATCACCGAAAATGACCCGATACTCCTTCCCTTTTGCTTTATCCCTCGAAGAAAATAAAAGTAGGGATTGGTGGGATTTCAATTCCAAAATCCCACAGCTCCTCATATCTCTTGCAAAAAAAAAATTCTGATAGATCAAAATACGGGAACAATATTTTCACAACTTACACATATTAGGCTTGGGTAGCATAAATCAATTCAATAAGAGTGTAGACTTTACATACATAAAAATTCCAACTGAGAAATGGCATAGTCTTACAAGGTGACATTTTGGCGTTTTACACCAGAATCCAGCGACATGATTCTCGGTGGATCCCAATGTTCAATTGTTTAAATTGAATTTATAAATGCAGAAATGATTTCAGTTCCCTGGAAAACACCCGAGGCACTGCAATTGTGCACACTGAACTTAAAACTACAATTTCCGAATTTTTGACCAGATGTTGAGCAAAGTCGACCAAAAAATCGGGCCAGAAGGTTTCCTCATTAGACTACACCCTGATAAATTAGTACTACAAGTTTTGCAAATGTGCATTGTACATCTTCAATATTCAATTCAGTGAAGAAACATGCATCAGAACTTTTTTAGCAACACCGGTATGCTACAATAGTAGTAATATTAGATAGTGATTTGGAGACAATGATGACCAAAAGTTTGTAAATAACCACTCGTTGTGAGCTTTGAATATTATAACTAGAAAACACATATTTTTTACTTAATATACTTCAAACACAAGAATCCCAAGAATTTTTTTTCAATTAGTAAATTGTAAAAAGTAACAAATTAAATGATGTAAACTTTTGAATCACACATGCTTCACTTTATAGGACAGTTTAAAGGCCTTAACCTATGAATTTTGTGTTTCTTAAGGTTTTATTAGAAGGAATTAAAAATAAATATAATCTCCATCATGTTCCAGCATTGTGGCTATCTCAAAATGCTTCTCAAACATAAAATTACAACATATTATCACAAGGAGATTACTCATGGTTTATCATATTAGACTTCACATCTTATATTAACATTTTCCTTTTACATGATGCCAGTCTTCTACCTGTTGGGTGTGGAGCCTGATTTTCATCCTGATTCAGAGATCCTTGTTTTAGCTGGATGTATATCCCAGGAAAATTGTACACCCTTGCAGTGGGGGGGTGCGGGGGCCAGCGGTCCCCCGGCGGGGGTTTCAGGGGGCAGCACCCCCAAAGCTAAAAACAAATGTAAAATTGCCTTGTAAAATTATAGTAATTTCTAGTCAATCTGGGCCGTTCATGAGGCAGATAATTTGATGGTAGAAGTTATGTTTAGTTTAGGTTTTTTTTCCCTAGCAGGCAACCCCTTTCTTTGTATGATGGTATTGTATTGCGACTGTGTATTACATGTATATTCTATGAGCGGGAAACATATAGGGAGACTGTGAGAGAAAACAAAGGATATTACAGTGGATCTGCTGTAGGTTTTGTCTCTTCATTTTGCTGGATAATAAAAAGGAAGGATTGGCTGTTCGGGGTGGACGTAGCCCAAACTAGGTGAACCACGTATATCTGTGTCTCTCTGGTTTTATGTGTTTTGTGTGCTTGTATTTTCTGCATATTTTATGTGTTGAATTGCTCCATAATATATACTTTTACAACAACTGGTATCAGAGCTGAAGGTATATTTGGATGATAAACTCGCAGGAAAGAAGGGTTCCTGGTTCGAGTGTGAGAAATGGAGAAACATGGTAAGTTTAGGGTCGAGAAATTTAATGGCCAAAAATTTCCGTTGTGGAAGATGCAGATGGAAGATTATCTGTATTAGAAAGATCTCTACCTACCATTGAGCGGAAAAAAAGAAGAAGTTGGCGGCCATGACAGACGCGGAATGGAACATTCTCGATAGAAAGGCACTCGGAATAGTACGGTTGCGCCTTGCGGCATCAGTCGCCTTCAATATTTCGAAGGAAACAACAATAGAGGGTTTGATGCAGATGTTGGTGAAACTATATGAAAAACCCTTGGCCTAAAACAAGGTATTTCTTATGAAACGACTATTTAATATGAAGATGTCAGAAGGTGGATCTATTGCAGACCATTTAAATGATTTTAATACAGTTACCAGTCAATTAAGTTCTGTAGGGGTAAAATTTGATGATGAAGTTAGAGCTATGTTATTCTTCTGCTCATTGCCAGAGAGTTGGAATGGTTTAGTAATGGCCATTAGTAACTCTGTCTCTGGATCTAGTACTTTAAAGTTTGATGATGTTTTCCGTGCTATCCTTAGCGAGGAAATGCGACGGAAAAGCTACGGTGAGACATCGGGTAATGCTTTGAATGCAGAGTCTAGGGGAAACAGAATGGAAAGAGGAAAGATCTCAGGATATCACAGTAAATCAAGAAAAGGTAGATCCAAGTCCAGATCGGGGATAGTGTACTGGAAATGTGGAAAGAAAGGACACCTAAAGAAAGACTTTAGATCTCGGAAGGGAAAAGAAGGAGACGCGCAACAAGAAAACAATCGTGAAGCAAATGTGACAGGTGATGTGTTACAAGACTCTTTGATTATTTCTTTCAAAAATGTTACTGATGCTTGGGTAGTAGATTTAGGGGCCTCATTCCATGCCACACTTGATAAGAAATATTTTCATGACTATGTTCAAGGAGATTTTGGACAAGTCCGTTTGGGTGATGATAAACCCTGTAAAATTGTTGGAATGGGTAAGGTTCTTGTAAAACAACAGAATGGAAACCAATGGATATTAAAGGAGGTAAGGCATGCTCCAGATCTAAAGAAAAATCTGATTTCAATAGGGCAGTTAGGCGGTGAATTTTGTGTGACAAATTTCACAGATAAAGCTTGGAAGGTCACCAAAGGAGCCCTGCTAATAGAAAAAGGTGAAAATGTTGGTACATTGTATTTATGCAATGGTATTTCTAACTCTGTTAATGCTTTAACTTCCAAAGGAGAAAATGCAGCATTATGGCATCATAGGCTCGGACACATGAGTGAGAAGGGGATGAAGATTCTTCAATCAAGAAATTTGTTGCCAGGTTTGAAGAATGTTGATTTGGATTTCTGTGAAAATTGCATTTATGGAAAACAAAAGAGAGTCAGATTTCTCAAAGTTGGGAAAGAAAAGAAGAGCGAAAAATTGGAGCTTGTGCATATAGATGTATGGGGACCTACTCAGGTATCATCTCTCGGCGGCTCTCGCTATTATGTTACGTTTATTGATCATGCAACTAGAAAAACTTGGATTTATTGTATTCAAAATAAATCTGATGTATTTGATACTTTCGAGAAATGGAAAGATTTGGTTGAGATTGAGACAGGAAAGAATTTGAAGTGTCTCAGATCATAAAATGGAGGTGAATATTGCAACAAAGAGTTTGATAGGTAATGTTCAGAGCATGGAATTCGTAGAGAGAAGACAGTTCCAAGAACACCACAAGAAAATGGTGTGTCAGAAAGGATGAACAGAACAATCATGGAGCGTGCCAGGTGCATGAGATTGCATGCAGGATTGCCTTTACAATTTTGGGTAGATGTTGTAGATACTGTTGTTTATCTAATAAATAGAGGCCCTTCAAGTTTCTTGGATGGTGGTATTCTAGAGGAAGCATGGACAGGTAAAAAGGTAAACTACTCTTTTTTAAATCCTTTTGGTTGTGAGGCCTTTGTCCATATTAATAAAGAAAATAGAACTGTAATATTCCTAATTAGCACCGCTAATTGGAATATTTGATTTTTGTATAGTTTTGCCGACTATAGTTTATTAATAAATAAAAGTGAGAAAGGGGGTCTAACTCACTTTAATAAAATAAAGTGTTTCCCTAGTAGGTGCAACGTTATAACAGAGACGCCAGGGGTCCACACCACGTATGAGGGGAGGCTCACGTAGCCTCTAGGAGCTTCTGCGCAGTCTTATGAGGAGCACGTGGGAGAGAGAGGGACCATGTTAGGGTTTTTGAGGAGGGCCAGCGTTGTAAAAGGGGGGGAGAGCCATCTCATTGGGCATTCTTGTTGTTGATGATATTTGAGCTAGACTTTGTCTTCTTGAGCACGCTGGCTGTTTAGCTTGTCTGCAGCACTGTTTAGTGCGTTGAGTGTCTCCGGTCGGAGATCTCGCCCTTAGCCCCGGGAGACTTCGAGTGCCTGCTCGGGCAAGGTCTTTCCTTCATTATTTTATGGGAGATTTGGTTGTTTGTTTTGCGGAGGAGCTGGGCTTCTTTTGGTGACTGCACAGTCCCTGGGAGAGAGGACGCAGTTCTTGTTGGAGGTATTCCGGTGCGGGTTTTTATGTAGGAGTTTCAGTTCAATCCGGTGTGGAGACTCAGTCTTTACTAGTTGGAGATTTTCTGGGGAGTTTGTGGCTCTGTTTCAGCATCTATCATTTGGCATCTGTGCTGGGCCTGGAAGGACAGCGTAATTCCTTGAGGAAGGTTTCCTTGGTGATTTTCGGAGGTGGTCCATTTTTGTTATGGTTTCTGGGTTTGGTCCGAGTTGGCGAGTACAGATGATTTGCAGATTTTCAGCCCATTCTGGCAAAGGGATCAACCCCTAGTTTCAGTTCATTCCCGCAACAGCAGTAGTTTACGATAGTTTCCTAGCAACTGGGATGCAGTTTCTTGTGGCAGCCATTTCCTATCTTTCTGAAAGAGTTCTTCACTTGCCTTGAGCAAGAATAGGTGCTATCATTATGATTATCCATTGTATTTCATTATATTCTCAGATTAATAAAATGGCTTAGCATTCCCGGCATTTTTATGAGTATTTGCTTTATGTTCTATTTCTGGCATTTTCCATATTGTGGTATGCTTGTATTTCTATATATTTCCCTTTCGGGATATTACAGTGGTATCAAAGCATAGATCTGGCTCAGCCTGTGGAGCTAGCAGTCTATGAGGCGAAGGGATATACCCCAGATCTGTTACAGAGGTAAGAGATACAGAGACATTGAGTGTAGGTTGGAGAACACCTACGGAGAGGGGGACTGTGTTCGAGTGGTGGACACAGATCAGGAGCAGCCTATGACAGATACATATTAGGAGCAGCCTGTGACAGATACAGAGCAGGAGCAGCCTGTGGTGGACGCAGAGCAGCAGGATCCTATGGCAAACGAGGAGGATGCGAGGAGATATAGGGATATGCTCCTCCAAACAATGCAGGATCTGTCGAGACAGATGGAGATGGTGGGACAGAGACTCACTGCGCTGAAGGTTAGGCAGCGGGAAAACCCAAGGGGTTTTCAGATTGGTGAGGGATCAGGCACATCCCACCATATGTCGGAGCGTGAGGCTATCCCTATTATGGCATCACATGCACCCACGCGATCCACTATGCCCACGTTCCTAGTGGAGGACACAGGGGCAGGGGCACAGCAGGAGCCAGAGCCTAAGCCTGGCCAGATGGGCGCCTATATTGTAGAATACTGGGCATACGGGGTGGAGATTAGAGATCTTATCTCATTCAGAGACTTTGTTCAGCTCCAGCGTGACAGTAGACCCCGTGATCATCACAGAGGGCACAGGCATCATGATGATGACCACCGCGCGGCTAGTAGATTTCATTTTCCCACATTTGATGGCTCATCAAACAGTTTGGAAAAGTCTTCGGTAGAAAAGCTGGACATCTATTTCCAGCTTAATCAGGTGTCGCAGTCAGAGGCCATTAAGGTGGCAACATTACATTTGGATGGTGAGGCCCAGGACTGGTGGTTTCATGGGATGACGACACTCGGGCATTCTATAGTGACGACATATGCTGAGTTTACCAGGAGGGTGATAGAGCGTTTTGACCGGAGGGATCCGGAGCAGCACTTTGTTGAGCTGACGAAGCTCAAGCAGACTGGGAGTCCAGAGACTTACATTTCGGATTTCTTGAGGGTTTCAGTGATGGTGCTAGATCTATCCGCAGCTCAGATGATATACATGTTTGTGGAGGGATTAGCAGAGCCACTTCGTGGCCTAGTCAGGTCGACTAGACCGGCTACACTTCAGGATGCCATCAGCAAGACCCGAGATTTACAAGATGTCTTGCCCAGGACTCAGTCACCTTACCCCCAGAGATAGGCTTTCCAGCCTAAGGGGAAGGACACGAGGATTCCGCCTCCCAAGGGGAATCCTAGACGGGTGCAGGTTGATGATGAGGCCAGGAGGGAGCTGAAGAAGAAGCGGTTGTTCTTCACTTTCCAGGAGCCATGGGCACCGGGACATAGATGTGCTGCAGGGAAAGCACATTTCATTGAGGTCTTCTCTGAGAGCAGCGGGGAAGAGGATGAGGAGGATGATGTGGAGGCAAGAGATAGTTGTGCAGTGCAGGGTACCTTACCACCTCCACCACCAGCAGCAGGTGGTGCGTCATTTGCACCTACTGGAGGAGCTCTAGCAGCATTGCGGGGAGTTCCCAAGTACTTGACGCTGCATGTACGAGGGACATTGTGTGGCTAGCGAATCTCAGTCTTGGTCGACAGTGGGGCAACCCACAACTTCATCGATGCACAGATGGTTGAGCGGAGAGGTATACAGACTGAGAGTTTTGATGGATTTTCACTTTTGGTCCCAGGAGATCAGACCATGGTGTGTGCTCGATATGTTCCCGAATTATCAATGACGATGGGCACCTATACATTGACAGATCATTTTTTTGTGGTCGATATTCCGAACACCAACATGATACTGGGTGTTCAGTGGCTTATTACTCTAGGGAAGGTCACGACAGATTGGAAGGCCCTAGAGATGGAGTGGGATGATCCCAAGACAGGGAGGCATGAGAAGATACGGGGACAGCACACATACCCACCTCAGACTGTTTCGGCACATCGAATGGAGGCAACCTTCTGTAAGGGAGACATAGAGTGGGTAGTAGAGCTGCGGGCTTCGGAGGCAGCGACTATAGGACATGCAGTGCATCTAGAGGTACAGGCCATCCTTGACAGGTATGCCATAGTATTCGGGGATATTTTGCCAGGGAAAACACCGGATCGGGGGTTCGAGCATACCATTGAGCTGGAGCAGGGTATACAGGCAGTGATCACCACACCTTATAGGCATCCCAAGGCCTACCGGGATGAGATTGAGCGAGCTATTCAGGAGTTGCTGGCCCTTGGGCACATTCGGCCGAGCACGAGTCCTTTTGCTTCTTCCGTGGTGTTGGTGAAGAAGAAGGACATCACATTGCGGATGTGCATTGATTACAGGGCTCTGAACAAGAAGAACCTGAAGAACAGGTACCCCATTCCTAGGATTGATGAGTTGATGGACGAGTTGAGAGGAGCACGGTTCTTCTCAAAGATTTATTTGAGATCTGGGTACCATCAGATTCGCGTGAGGGAACAGGACATTCCCAAGACCGCTTTTAGGTGTCATTATGGGCACTTTGAGTTTCTGGTTATGCCTTTTGGGCTGACCAACGCACCAGCCACCTTTCAGTCGTGCATGAATCATATCTTCCACAGTCATCTGAGGAATTTTGTGTTGGTCTTCTTCGATGACATACTCATATACAGCAGGACTTGGGAGGAGCATCTCCAACATATTGAGACAGTGTCGTGCATCTTGGAGGAGCAGCAGTTCTATGCCAAGCTCTCCAAATGTGAGTTTGGATTGATGGAGATGTTGTACTTGGGACATATTATAGGAGTGGACGAGGTGAGAGTCCACGAGGAGAAGATCAGGGCCATCAGAGATTGGCCAGAGCCGAGGAACGTGACTGAGCTTCAGGGATTTATTGGCATTTGCACTTACTACAGGAAGTTCGTCAAGGGTTTCTCACAGCTTGCTACACCCCTCACAGATTTGACAAAGAAGGGGGCATTCAGTTGGTCAGACACAGCACAGCGGGCCTTTGAAAGGCTCAAGGAGGTGTTGAGTAGCTGCCCCGTGCTTGCATTGCCGGATTTCACGCAGCCATTCGTCTTGGAGTGTGATGCATCAGGAGAGGGGATTGGTGCGGTATTGATGCAGGGTGGTCATTCTATAGCTTTTGAGAGCCGGAAGCTCCTTCCACATGAGAGGTTGTATTCCATATATGATAAGTAGATGTTCGCCATTATGCATGCATTGGCCAAGTACCGGCAGTATTTAGTGAGCAGCAGATTCAGGGTGAGATCCGATCACAACAGCCTCAGGTTTTTTCTGGAGCAGAAGCAGTTGCAGGAGAGGCAGCAGAAGTGGATCAGTAAGATCCAAGCCTATGACTTTGAAATTGAGTACGTCAGAGGCAAAAATAGCGTGGTAGCCGATGCCCTTTCACGTAGATCGGCCACGTTATCTCTTATGAGCTTGGACGCAGATTGGAGGGCTCGACTGTTGGTGGAGTACTCCAAGGACAGGTTTACATGTGAGGTGTTGGATGGATAGGTAGCGGATGACAGGTACAGGGTGGTTGATGAGATTATCTATTATAGGGACAGGATCTTCTTGACTGAGGGATCTCAGCTTAAGAAGAAGATACTCCATGCTTCACACGACTCACCATTGGCCGGCCATCAGGGGTTTACCAAAACCTATAGGGCCATTAGAGAGAGGTTCTCATGGAAGGGCCTCAAGGAGGACATACTCCAGCATGTCAGGGAGTGCGATGTTTTTCAGAGGAACAAGGGAGAGATGAGCCATCCCGCAGGATTTTTGCAGCCTCTTCCCATTCCAGAAGGGAAATGGGAGAGCATATTGATGGACTTCATCATAGGGTTGCCCATGGTATAGGGAAAGGATTGTATCTTCGTAGTCGTTGATCGACTGACGAAGTATGCTCACTTTTTTGCCATATCCGCACACTACACAGCAGCACAGGTGGCAGAGTTGTTCTTCAGGGAGATTTTCAGGTTGCATGGTCTTCCTAAGACCATTATCAGTGACAGGGACAACCGCTTCATGGGCGGATTCTGGGAGGAGCTTTTCCGGCTAGTGGGGACAGAGTTGACACCGAGCACTAGTTATTAGCCACAGACGGATGGGCAGACAGAGATAGTTAACAAGTGGCTGGAGGGCTACTTGCGTAACTATGTCAGTGGGCAGCAGCGAGCATGGCTGAAGTGGCTGCATTTGGGAGAGTATTGCTACAACACGACGCATCACATGTCCATTGGTATGTCATCGTTCTATGCTTTGTATGGGTATCATCCTTTATCTTTTGCGGATGTGATGTTTGGTGTTAGCAGGGCTCCGAGAGCCAAGATTTGGATCCAAGAGAGTCAGGAAATCCTCCGAGCTCTCAAGGACAACATGACCACAGCACAGAATCAACAGAAGCTGTATGCTGATAGGAGTCGGGTGGAGAGACAGTTTGAGGTAGGAGATATGGTCTACCTACGATTACAGCCATACCGACAGTCGAAATTAAAACAGAAGGGGGCCGAGAAGCTCAAGCCCCGCTTTTATGGACCATACAGGGTGATACGCAGGATTGGACAGGTTGCATATGAGTTAGAGCTGCCTCAAGGCAGCAAGATTCATAACATTTTTCACGTATCATGCCTGAAGAAGGCATTGGGCCAGCAGGTGACAGTCACGGATGAGCTACCACCGACGGATGATGAGGGGCATCTGGTGTTGCAGCTAGAGGCTATTATTGATACCAGGGAGAGGCAGCTGTGGAGCAGGACAATCCGGGAATTCTTGGTGAGGTGGAAGAATTTTCCGGATGAGGATGCCACTTGGGAGACTGTAATATTCCTAATTAGCACTGCTAATTGGAATATTTGATTTTTGTATAGTTTTGCCGACTATAGTTTATTAATAAATAAAAGTGAGAAAGGGGGTCTAACTCACTTTAATAAAATAAAGTGTTTCCCTAGTAGGTGCAACGTTATAACTTAAGGGGGAGCCCTGGGGGTCCACACCACGTATGAGGGGAGGCTCACGTAGCCTCTAGGAGCTTCTGTGCAGTCTTATGAGGAGCACGTGGGAGAGAGAGGGACCATGTTAGGGTTTTTGAGGAGGGCCAGCGTTATAAAAGGGGGGGAGAGCCATCTCATTGGGCATTCTTGTTGTTGATGATATTTGAGCTAAACTTTTTCTTCTTGAGCACACTGGCTGTTTAGCTTGTCTGCAGCACTATTTAGTGCGTTGAGTGTCTCCGGTCGGAGATCTCGCCCTTAGCCCCGGAGGACTTCGAGTGCCTACTCGGGCAAGGTCTTTCCTTCAGTATTTTATGGGAGATTTGGTTGTTTGTTTTGCGGAGGAGCTGGGCTTCTTTTGGTGACTGCGTAGTCCCTGGGAGAGAGGACACAGTTCTTGTTGGAGGTATTCCGGTGCGGGGTTTTCTGCAGGAATTTCAGTGAGATCCGGTGTGGAGACTCAGTCTTTACCAGTTGGAGATTTTTCAGGGAGTTTGTGGCTCTGTTTCAGCATCTATCATTTGGCATCTGCGCTGGGCCTGGAAGGACAGCGTAATTCCTTGAGGAGGGTTTCCTTGGTGATTTTCGGAGGTGGTCCATTTTTGTTATGGTTTCTGGGTTTGGTCCAGGTTGGCGAGTGCAGGTGATTTGCAGATTTTCAGCCCATTCCGGCAAGGGGATTAGCCCCTAGTTTCAGTTCATTCCCACAACAGCAGTAGTTTACGGCAGTTTCCTAGCAGCTGGGATGCAGTTTCTTGTGGCAGCCATTTCCTATCTTTCTGAGAGAGTTCTTCGCCTGCCTTGAGCAAGAATAGGTGCTATCATTCTGATTATCCATTGTATTTCATTATATTCTCAGATTAATAAAATGGCTTAGCATTCTCGGCATTTTTATGAGTATTTGCTTTATGTTCTATTTCTGGCATTTTCCATATTGTTGTATGCTTGTATTGCTATCTATTTCCCTTTCGTGATATTACAATAACAAATCTTGAGGCAAAATCAAAGAAATGTACCTTTATTGGATATGGTGTTAATGATTTTTGTTATTTCTTATATGATTATGAAAATCACAAAATCATTAGGAGAAGAGATGTAATATTCAATGAAAAGGTCTTGTATAAGAATCAGTTGCAGGAAAAGAAACAGGAAAAAGAAAGAAAGGAATACATGGTTCTTGATGAGATAGCTGAAAAAGTAAATGTGCCTGAAAATAATAATAATCAACAACCACAACAACAGCAACCACCAAAACAGCAATAGGCACCTCAAACACCTAAAAGTGGTGTTAGAAGATCTACCAGGATAAGTAGACCCCCTAAACGATACTCTCCTTCATTATATTATTTATTTTTGACTGATTCTGGTGAACCTGAATGTTATGAAGAAGAAATGCAGGTTGAAAGTAGGAAGAAGTAGGAGGTAGCCATGGAAGAAGAGATGGACTCCTTAATGCATAACCAGACTTGGGACTTAGTCAGGTTTCATGCAGGTAAAACTACATTGCAGAATAAATGGGTTTACAGGCTGAAGGAAGAAGATGGAGGAAAATAGAGGTACAAAGCTAGACTTGTGGTGAAGGGGTTTGCACAGAAGAAAGGTATTTATTTTGAGGAAATATTTTCTCCTATTGTTAAGATGAATTCAATCATAACTATTTTAAGTCTTGTAGTAGCGGAAGATTTACATCTTGAACAGTTAGATGTAAAGACAACATTTCTCCATGGAGATTTGGAGGAAGAGATATACATGCAGCAACCAGAAGGATATGAGGTCAAAGGGAAAGAAAAATTGGTGTGCAGGTTAAAGAAGAGCTTGTATGGCTTAAAATAGGCTCAAAGGCAGTGGTATCTAAAATTTGACAAGTTTATGTCTGAACAACGTTATACTAGATGTCACTCTGATCATTGTGTTTATCTGAAAAAGAAAAATTATGGAAGCTATATTTGTTATTGTATGTAGATGACATGCTTGTTGCAGGGTATAACATGCAGGAAATAAATGTGCTCAAACAAAAATTGGCAAATTCATTTGCAATGAAGGATTTGGGAGCTGCAAAATAGATCCTTGGTATGAGAATAACCAGATATAGGAAAAATAAAAAATTATCACTGTCTCAGAATGAGTACATACAAAAGGTGTTGAAAAGATTTAATATGCACAATGCAAAACCAGTTAGTACACCTTTTGCTAGCCATTTCAAACTTAGTAACGAGATGTGCCCAAAGACCCAAGAAGACATGGATTATATGTCTAAACTTCCATATGCATCAGCAGTTGGAAGCTTAATGTATGCAATGGTCTGCACAAGGCTTGATATTGCACATGCAGTGGGAGTTGTAAGGAGGTACATGAATAATCCAGGAAAATAACATTGGATGGTAGTAAAATGGATTCTCAGATATTTGAGAGGTACCACAAATTAAGCATTATGCTTTGGTGGTTCAAACATTGCTCTACAGGGATATGTTGATGCAGATATGGCAGGTGACAGAGATAACAAGAGGAGCACTACAGGATATGTATTTACTGTAGGTGGAACAGCTGTCAATTGGGTTTCAAAAATCCAAAGTGTTGTTGCACTTTCAACAACAGAAGCAGAGTATGTTGCTGCTACAGAGGCTAGTAAAGAAATGATTTGGTTACAAAGGTTTATGGGTGAATTAGGTAAGAAGCATGATATGGGCACGTTATACAGTGATAGCCAAAGTGCCATTCATCTTGCAAAGAACTCAACATTTCATTCCAGGACTAAACACATACATCTCAAGTACCATTTCATACGGTCAGTATTGGAAGATGGAGAGTTGAAGCTGGAAAATATACACACTAGCCAGAATCCTGCAGATATGCTAACAAAAGTTGTAACCAGGGAGAAAATGAGAATGTGCTCAGTTTCAATTGGTCTTCAAGGATGATGATGAAGATGAGAAATAGCTAGGTCCAAGAGGAGTCATTGTCCAGCAAATGAAGTAGCGGTGGAGTTGCTACAATCAGTCTCCAAGTGGGACATTGTTGGGTGCGGAGCCTAATTTTCATCGTGATTCAGAGATCCTTGTTTTAGCTGGATGTATTCCCCAGGAAAACTATACACCCTCGCAGGGGGGGGGGGGTGCAGGGGGGCTGACCCCCTGGCTGGGGGGTCCGGGGGCTAGCGGTCCCCTGGTGGGGGTTTCGGGGGTAGTGCCCCCGAAGATAAAAAAAAATGTAAAATTTCCTTGTAAAAGTATAGTAATTTCTATTCAATCTGGGCCGTTCATTAGGCGAATGATGTGACGGTAGAAGTTATGTTTAGTTTAGGGTTCTTTTCCCTAGAAGGCAACCCCTCTCTTTGTATGAGGGTATTGTATTGCGGCTGTGTATTAAATGTGTATTCTCTGAGCGGGAAACATATAGGGAGACTGTGAGAGAGAATAGAGGATATTACAGTGGATCGGTTGTAGGTTTTGTCTCTTCATTTCGCTGGATAATAGAAAGGAAGGACTGGCTATTCGGGGTGGACGTAGCCCAAACTGGGTGAACCATGTATATCTGTGTCTCTCTAGTTTTATGTGTTTTGTGTGCTTGTATTTTCCGCATATTTTATGTGTTGCATTGCTCCATAATATATAATTTTCTAACACTACCCAAGCCTTATAACCATGGCTAAAGGGGTGTGCGGCATGACCGAGGGTTTTTAATTCTAGTTAACATAATTATAACTAATTATGAGAACAAGATAGCATTGTTTATATACCAGATTTCTTAAATTAAAGACTAGCTTCTTGTATGAATTGCAGTTCATAGATAGAAACAAAGATGGTTTCCAACAAAAAGAACCCAAAAAGGCAGAAAAATTCAGAGGATACGCTTATTTCTCTTCTTTGGTGTTGGTATTTGATGGCCACCATCATCATCAATTCAACATTAATCCTCTTGCACCTCAAGAGCTGCTGATCAGAGGCTCGGTGTTTAGCTCAAAAATGAAAGTGCTCAGAATTGAATGAAACCATAACGAAAGCAACCAAACCATCTCAAGGAATTCAACGCAACTCATTTTGTTGAAAACTGAGTTCAGAAGAAGCAGTTATGGTCTATTGATCATAGTTAAGAACATGCAAATATTTATTAAGAAAATTGCATAACAAGTATAGGCTGATGAAATGGAAGCCTAGTCAGCATTAAAGGAATCTTATTTATTTTTATTCCAATTGGACTGTGACAAGTGTCACTATGGGATTCGCCAGTTTGGTTTGTGAAGGTAAACTTTGTCCAATGACCTCCTAAGGTTGAATATGGATTCATGATTTCAATGTGCTGGAAATTATTATTTTTTTGGAATTAACGTATATATATTTTATATATATGTTTAATATATTATATGGTTTATATATATATATTTCAAACATTAATTATTTTTTAATTTCCAAATCCGCGTTAATCTGCATTATATTATTTATGGTGGCAAGGGTTATATACCATAGTTCGAATCATTTACAATATGGTATGGAAAAACTTACCTTATACATTTGGAAACATATTTTATAGTGGGTCCGAAATATCCATGTGGCATGTATTCAATATGGTGGCTAAGGTTCGGTTGGGGTGTTATATAGTTCGAATGGTGGCATTTTAATGTTTTAAAAACTCTGTGTTAAGTCCATTACATGTATTATTACAAATGTTCCACATTTTTCAAACATTACGATGGAGGTCTATATTTGTGGCACATAAATTTTTTCCAAAGGTTTTATATGGTATTGCATGCTAAACACATGTATGAGGGGAGGGGTCGGGTGTCGACACCATGACCTCCCCCTGTCCACCAACGCGCTTCACCGTTGGGCCATGGGCCCATTCCATTGAACTCATATGCACCCACCATGTATTTGAATGCGTGTATTTCTCCTATGGCAGGAACGGAGGGGAAAACCCCTCACCATAAGACCATGACTCGCGACCATGTCGGGGGCTCCGAAATTTAAGACAACACTTAGCACTAAGTTGTAGTTAATTAACAATTAAATCGAGCTTACAATTAATATAATGACACTGTTAGTTTTGCGGCCAGTTTGGCGGAGCACCATTTTCAGCGGATAGTCTAATTTTAGTGGAGTTAGCTGACCAGTTTCCAAGTTTAGTGGAGAAGTTGTAGGAAAAATTGGTTTTTTCATAACTGAAGCAAGTTTTGACTAATTTTGGCTTAGGAAGAGTCATTCTTGGTAGAATTTCAATGTTTTTGAGCCATTGGAATAGGTTTCAGAGGTAGAAGAGGTCATCTACAAAGGTTTTTGTTGCATTAAATATTTTTGAAGCCTAGGGCCATAAGGAGGGAAGGCCATGTCCAGAGCATCTGCTAACCAAATTGAGTAAAAAAATATAGTAATTTATGATAGATTTAGACATTTTAAACTCATTAGAACAGGTTCCAAGAGAATTTGATGCATGTAAACAAATTTTTTATTACAATTGAGCTAATATAGAGGCCTAAGATATGGAGTTAGACCAAGGAGATGTAGCCCAGGAGGGGTGAACTCCTTCATCAAAAATATGTTTTAATGGTTCAATTTTGGATGTTTTGTTTTTATTTGTATTGTTTTTGTTCAAATTTTAAATTTATGCTTTAAGATTTCAAATACACTCATAAAATTATGTTTTAATTGCCTCTTTGACACACATAAGAAACAAGGGAACCTGTACATCAAGCATAAGATTAGTAAATAAGTTTTATATCTGAAAATGAAATTAGCATAGCAATAACTTACAATAAATTTTAGATCAAGTTGGTATCATAGCACAAGGTTACTAAAAGATATTTTCTTGATAGTTTCTTGAAGTTTTGTGCAAGTTTAATGGTTGCAAATTTGTGATGCTAACAAGGTTAAAGTTGCAGAAAGGTGAAGGGAATTTTTTGGTTGCAAGTCTTGAGATTAGGATGAGAAGAAGGAGAGTTGAAGAGCATCATCCTCACCCAAAATTACACTAATATATGCACTTGAATAACCTCAAGTTTTGTCTCAAGAAGCTAATATTGAAGAGGTGAAATTTGTACAATAAGCTAAGTTGATTGAAAAGGTAAAAGCATCAGAAGTTGAGTTTGAATCCTTAGCCATTATGTCAGGTGTTGGAGATTGATATAGATTTATGTAGGCATGCAACAGAATAAACATATAACCATAAATACAGAGATGCAGCGGAAATAACACTTCATTTCATTAATATCAAATAACTGAAATTTGCTTACAGACAGAATGGAAATAAAACTAGCTAGGGCACTGGTAGCTATCTCTGAGAAGAGATGTGGCGGCTACGGAGCCCTGCGAATTGAGTTACAATGAGGCTCGAGGGCCTATTTATTATTTAGAAATGATGGTAAATCCTAAACAGCCAAAACCCTAACCCTAGGAGATGAAGCGCCAAAACTATGGGCCCCGTTTGGGTAAATTGGTGTTTCAACTTCCTAGGGGTGTAAGTTTGGCATACGATATCCGTTTAACGTGTACCATACCTCGTTAGAAAGATATATCTGAGGAATAAAAATTTTGAACAAGAAACATTGAACCATGGACCCATTTTGCTCTCCATTTTCCCAAAAAACGTCGTTTAGGGCCTCAAAACGGCTCCGGAAGTTCAGGACCAAAAAAACTGCTAAAAATAGTAAGTTGTGCCGAAACTGAAAAAATGAAAGAGACAATGGTGGGGCCCCAAGTGGAATCGGAAAGTGACCACCAATATCCACCTGGATCATTCCTCCCCCCTTAGGAAGCAATGGTACCCATTGCGTTAAGTTCCTCCATGAGATGAGGAAATTTTTGCTGAACTTGGTCCCTGGTGAACCACTTTCCTTGGTGCAGGAGTTGGCCAGCTTTGACAACCCGATACAGTTGGATCTTTTGTTGGCGAGTGTTCTTTATTTGCATGTCCATGATACAATATGTGGTGGCCTGTTCCATGCAGTCTGGGTTTAACTCTGTTGGTGTGAGTTGTTCTGCAATGTCCGAGGTGTCCAGTAGAGGTGGGAAGTAAGGAGGAAGGCGATCCACATTGAAGACTGGGTGCAGACCAAGGAATGGTGGAATACTAAGCTCGAAGGAATTTTTCCCTATAGCCTTGGTGACAGTGCATGGCCCGTATCGGAGCGGGCGAAGCTTGCGGTGGGGTCCAGTGAGGCGCTCCTTCTGCAAATGTAGCCATACTTTGTCACCCACTTGGAAGTTGTGTGGCACCCGGTGTTGATCATGGCGTTGCTTGTACTTGGCATTGGCTCTGTCCAATATATCATGAACTTGTTGGCGGATGTGTTGAATGCGCTCGATGAAGCTACTTGCTTTGTCAACTTCAGACTGGACATGAGCTGAATCGGCCTGAGCAGCTGCAAATGGCATGGCTACGTCAATGGGACATAGTGGCTGGAATCCCAAGCCCACCTGAAAGGGTCTATGGCCAATTGAAATGTGGAGAGCCCTATTATAACTATGTTTTACATAGGGGAGGCTCTCATCCCATGTGTGTGGATGCTTTGAATTGTACATGCGCAGAATGTGTACAATCATTCTGTTGACGACCTCTGTCTGGCCATCTGTTTGGGGATGGAAAGCTGTGGACTTGGTGAGCTTTGTGTCCAGCATTGACCAGAGGCTGGACCAAAATGTGCTGAGGAACCTGCTATCTCGATCTGATATGATAGACTGTGGGATCCCAAAGTGCACCCACACTCGTTCAAAGAAGAGTTTAGCAGTGGCTTCTGCTGTGATATTCTTCTTGCAGGCCGCTATAATGGCCATCTTCGAGAATCTGTCGACGACCACAAAAACACAGTCATTTCCCTGCTTAGTAGAAGGCAGGCCCGACATGTAATCCATGGAGATGGATTCCCAAGGTCGACTAGGGGTAGGTAAAGGAGTATATAGGCCTTGCTTCTTGATGGTCGGTTTGGCAATGGCACAAGCAGTGCAGGATCTGATGTGCTTCTCGACATCCTTTCGAAGGTTCGGCCAATAGAAATACTTCTGTAGTATTGCTACTGTTTTCTCGACCCCGAAATGCCTAGCGACTCGACTGTAGTGTGCTTCCCATATCATCTTGGCATGCTCGCTTGAAGGAACACAAAGGTGTCCCAGGTGACATAAAAGTGCATCTTGGAGGTGAAAATTTGGAACTTGCGTGCCCCCCAAGAGTGCCTTGTATGTGTGGGAGAATTCTGGGTCACTCTCATAGAGAAGCGGCCAATCGGAAGTCTCGTGCCCACAAGAGTTGAGCACGGTGGTGAGCGCCACGATCGGTGGTCGGCTGAGGCAGTCTGCAACATTATTGGTGCTACCCTTCTTGTACTTGATGTTCAAATGAAAGTGTTGCAGATATGTGGACCACTTCTGATGGTGATCATTCTGCAACTTCCCTTGTGTACGCGCGGGCTAGGGGGCCGTGTTGGGAAAAATGCGAGAGGGGGTGAATGGGTGTTTCACCTAACATATTCAAAACTTTTTACTTTTTCACTCTCTAAAAGCCATACGCTACTTTACTTTAGTAAACTCGCGTATACACGCGGATATCCTTCATACAACTCGCGTATTAGCAGAGATCTAAATATGCATATATTTAATAACTTAGTTCTTTGCACTATTCATTCATCTGATGTTATGTTAACAGTAAACATGTGTAGTAACAACAGAATAAACCATCACATAAAGCATCTCACACATAGTGCCAAGATTTTGAAATTACAGAACGAAGTCGAGAAGGAGAAAACCACCAGCACGATTTACTAGGCCTTCCAATATTTTATTATAGAGAAAACATCTTACGACATATGTGCGGTGCGGACTCCTACCGACGCGAGGAACCCACATTGTCGTTTACCGACCTCTCTGGAAGGGAGCTCCAACCTTACGACTCGTTTACCAACCTCTCCTGGAAGGAGAGGCTGCGACCCCACAACTCCTGGTTTTACCGGCCTCACACAGAGGGCTACAACTTCCCCCGACCAGAAGGCTACCGCCCTCGGCCACCTCTATGGACCACGTTTCATCAATTTCCTGCTTTGGATCCAAAGCATCCTTTAGGACACCACTTGCAGGCCACATTTCATCATATTTTCAGACTGGACCCACTCCATACTTTTAAGCACAGTCAACCATGAAACAGATACATATAACTCACTGACAGATATCAGTAAACCGGCAGAACAGATCAGACATTTCTTACCACAGACTTCAGCAAACCCTAGTTTGCATACGCGCTTTCCTTTCATTGATGTCGCGTATATACACGCTTCCGTTCACAAAAACCAACGTATACTTCTGCACATATTATAGATCTAATTTCATTGCGCATACGCGCTTTCTCTTCAGCGAAGCCACGTATATACGCGCTTCCTCTGCGGAAAACAAGCGTATGGTTCTTCAGACATTTAGGTCATTGCAATTCTTCAGAACAGATACATCACACAGATTTTTACCCTTTACTTCAAACAGATGTTCGGCTCATCTCAGATCTAATCATTCCATAAACGGATCTAGCAAATACAAGTACATTTCAGATCTAGATCCCCTTCTTCATCATTGGTGCATCATCCATTCAGATCTATCATTCAACTGTAACCCTTTCCATTCATATCTGCTCCAGTATTCATTCAAGCTCGGACATCTTGCACCCACTCATGATTTGCACAATGAATTTCTTCTCTTTATATGGGTTTACCCTTTTTCAATACCATGAGCCCCTTTTTCAATACCATGAGCCAAAACTACATTGCCTTGCGATGCAGTATTCTTGGGCGAGGTCATTTCGAAGCGAATCATTACCCAATACAATGGGTCAATACCATGGTGGTTACCCCTGGTTTTGCACTTTTTGAGCGCTTTTGCCCATACGCGACTTGGAACGTTCTTTTCCGCGTGCATACGCGACTTCCCCTAGACAAATCCGCGTATGTCTTGAGACATACTCTTTTCACCATGGATTTAGCACATGTTGAAATCCTTTCTTCATTTCCTTCTGTACACACTGTAGATACATCATATTTAGTTCATCAAGACATATTCTATCAAGCACAACTTCATCAAGTAAGTTGCCATCATCTTCATCAAGTGGGTTTCCATTCAAGGACAACACTCAGCCTCATATTGCTAGTAAACATCATTTCATATCAGATTTACATCATTTACCAAGTCCATCAGGTCAAGAATAACTTCATCAGGTGGTTTGCCATCAAGGAAAACACATGTCAACAATCTCATGTCTTCATCTTTATTAAGTGGGTTGCCATCAAGGACAACACTCTGCATCATATTGCCAACAATCTCCCCCTTTTGACTTGATGGCAACCACGATGGTGTTTGGTTACCACAACAGATAGGTACATTAAGAATACAATGGCACCATGTCACTCTCTCCATTTTTGACACCATTCAAACACCATTTCAAACACCATGTCACTCTCCCCCTTTGACATCAAGGGCAAAGGGCGGACCAAAACCAACATACTCTCCCCCTTTTCTTCTCATGTGGAAGAAGCGTTCTGCAGATCTGATGTATACTGAAGTGACCAAGCTCCCCCTGAGTTCATGCTGAATCTTCAAACATATTTTTCAATGAAGTACATGACTCTATAAACATCCTATCACCAAAGACTCATACTTACATCAAATATCCACCCAAGTGGATTTACATATGAGATTCAAGTACCCAGCCAAGTGGGTTTACACATTTCGACTCAGCGACCCAACCAAGTGGGTTTACAAAATTTGACTCAGCTACCCAACCAAGTTGGTTTACAAATTTGACAAGTCCTTTACATGACTGAATATTACAATTTAACATCATGGGTCTCAACATGATCTTTTCATCAAATTACAAGTATGACTTTCCATGATCAATACCAGAAAAATCTCAAGAAATATCATATATCAGAATCACCATAATGCCAACAATGCATTATACTCAGCAATGCTAATGCTCCCCCTGAAAATGTGCTTCCGAACATCCTTTCCATATGACTGAGGCCCCCCCTTAGCTTGTGCATCCTGAACACTTTCACCAACAAATCATCAAGGCATTTTTATCAAAACATTAGAAATAGAATTATGAGAAATGGAACACCACCAGAGATACCAAACAGTATCAGAGATACCAAACATCACTGCAGCTGTGCTGAAGAGAGCTGACTCCAAGCAGGAATTTGTCAGCAATCAGACATACGCGGTTTTATGTGCATGAACTCGCGTATATACGCGACTGAGTTTCAGGAAACCCGCGTATCCAATACCATCTTCTAAATTTTAACCAGATCTGATCCTCTGTGAGAAAAAGACAGTGTTCAGCTTCTTTCTGAGATATTTGAATGCTTCCCTGGAGTGCAGATAGATAGAATAGTGTAGTTGTGTCTTCAAGCGTCATCCAACGGTTGTAGCATAAGCACATTAGTAACCAAGCCTTCAGATTCTTTGCAGCATCAATACAATCTTTCCAAGAGAGATTATCATACCAGAACAACATTTTCAAATATGTGTCAAGCAATCATCCATGTGGTCCAATATCATCAAGATCTTCAAGATTTAACATAAAGTAACATATGTAGGCAAAAGATCTCAACCATAGTAACAAGCTCTGCCTGAATTATTTTTATTTTTTGAATCAAATGAAATCCAACTCATCCATGTGTGAGCACAAAAGAAACTCATCAGCAAACAGGGCTCAAAATCTCATCATAATAAACCATATATCAAGTTATCATCATTTGAGCATGAGTATCAAAGAATAAGCAGTCATAGTGCCAACAATGCAGTCATTAGTATTCAACCTGCTGCTCCCCCTGAACCAGTGCTCCTCCTTAACTTGTGCAACCTAAATACCTTTATCAGCAAGTCATCAGCAACAAACTCTGCATGATCTGTCCTTATCTCTGAATTATAAGACTTTCATTTCAGCAACGAATACTCTCCATCAACAAGCAAACAGGACTCATCCATAATCTTCAACTTAAGTAACCAAGTATCATATCATCATTATTTAAAAACTAAGAAATTAAGCTGATACAGAGTCAATAATACAGTTATTAATAGTCAGACTGATGCTCCCCCTGAACCTCTGCTCCAGATCTTCAGCTATCATATAAATTCTCTTATCATTAATGCATACGCGACTGTGTCTGCTGGAACTAGCGTGTATACTCGACTTTTCTTCATAGAACCCGCGTATGGAAAGTGAAGCATAGAAAATTTTCACATTCCTTCATTTCCTCCTGAACTTGTACTTCCTGTACCTATCTTCTTCATATCAGATGCTCAGTCTGAAATACATATAACTAGAATACTCAAATCAACCATGAGAGACATCATACATTGCTCCCCTTGTGACGATACATTACTAAATCTCATAATGTATCCCACATCATTCCTACAGTCAATAAGATAAGTAAGCTTCAGAAGCGGATGACTGCAGTAGGGTCAGAATTCCCTACGTTTCTGATTGGTCCTCCTTCTTTTTCCAAATTTGCTTGAACTTCCTAACTGTGTGCTGAAAATTGTCCACTTTCTCAGATCTGTTCAACCTGCATTCCTTTTCTACATGTCCATACTTCTTACAAGAATAACATCTCATGTGTCCAGAGAAATAAGCATAAGAATCATAATGAGTATTTCTAATCTTCCTCTTTTTACAATCAGCTGCTTTATGTCCATACTTGTTGCATGAAAAACAATATCCCTTGAAGAAACCAGAGTACCTTTCTATGTAGGATCTATTAGTTTGAGGCTGAAATGATCTGCTCCTGCAATTAGCTGCAACATGCCCATAATTATGACATTTAAAACATTCAACGTTCTTGAATGAATTCCTTTGAGAATTCATGATTGTTGGTTGATCTTTTGTTTCTTTCAACACTTCAGGTTTTTCATTGACATCCTCTGAATTTTTAGCACTTCCTTGTGAGCTAGATACTCCTTTAATAGTTTCATGGAAGCCAAGACCAAGTTTGATAGCAGGAGACCTTTGATTACTCAGAATATTGTCCAAAATATTAGAACTATCTTGAAACCTCAAAAGTTTAACCTTTTCTTCTAATTTACCTTTGAGAATGTTTACCTCAACCTCCAAGGCTTGACACTGCTTTGTCGTGCTGTCTTCTTTCCTTCTTCCATCTTCTACTTGATCTTTCAAATTTAGAATCTCTTCTTTCAACCAATTTTCGTTTTCTTCACATGTTTGTTGCAGCTCTTCATTCTTCTTATTTGATTTTTCCAGATCTTCTTTGAGAGAGATGATTTCTGCTTCAAGGCCTTCCTTTTCAAATGTTTGTAGAGGTTCCTCATTCTTCTTATTTGATGCTTCAAGATCTGTTTGTAGAAAGATGATTGCAGCTTCAAGTCCTTCATTCTTCTTGCTTGATTTTTCGAGATCTGCATTTAGATCGTTGATTTCTGCTTCTAGTTCTTTAATTCGATTGGATGCATAAATATGAAACCTTTGATACTTGTCCACCTGTCCATTCAGCATTTCTATTTGTTTTTCCATTTGAGAGATCATCTCTTTGTTGATAGATTCTTGCTTCTTAGATGAACTTTGTAGTTCTTCAACTTTAACCTTGAGAGCTTCTTCTAGATCCACAACTTTACTTTCACGATCTTCACTATTGTTTGCACAAAGAAGATTATTCAAAGGACCCCAATCACTATCTGATTCATCTTCTTCAATTTCTGCTATACATGTTTTCTGAGATATCTTCTTGTTTCGAGTAGCCTTCTTCTTTTGCTTCTTTTCCATGAGCACTTTCAGATCATGGTCAGAATCTTCTTCATCTTCACTGGACACTTCATCATCATCTTCATTTGCATAATAACTCTTCCTCTTTTCAAATTGTTTCCCTTTACCATGTTTTTCTCTATAAGGACATTTAGCAACATAGTGACCAACTTTTCCACACTCAAAACATTTGAAGGGAAGCTTACCTTTGAATCTTCCAGTACCTAGTTGGAGTTTTCTCACGAAATTCGCTTCTTCTTCTTCGGATATATAGCTGGGTTCTTTGACAACTTCCTTTTCTTTTCCTTTTGTAGATACCTTAAAAGCAGCTTCTCTGATTTGGGAAGGACCTCCTTGTCTCATTTCAAAAGTAGTCATAAAACCATGTAATTGAACAATAGTAAGAGTTTGCAGATCTTGCCTTTCTTCAATAGCTGAAACTTTAGAGTCAAATTTTGAAGTCAAGGATCTTAAGACTTTTTCCACCAAAGTAGTATCAGTTATGGTTTCACCCAAATTTCTCATTCGATTTACAATGTCATCCAGATGTAAGAAGAAATGGGCAATGCTCTCATCACTATGCATCTTCAAATTTTCATATTCAATTCTAAGAGTTTGGAGTTTTGCACTTTTTACCTTTGTGTCTCCTTCATAGCTTAGAATGATTTTGTCCCATATTTCTTTTGCTGGATGTAGTTGCATCACTTTAGCAAATTCTGGTTCAGACATGCTTCCTAATAAGACATTTAATACTTTGGCATTGGTTTCATACTTCTTCCTTTCTGCTGCATCAGTAGGAATACTTGCCGGGTATTGATAACCTTCTTCCACGATTGCCCATACATCTGCACCAAGACTTTGCAAATATGCTTTTGTTCGTACCTTCCAGAATATCAGATTGCTTCCATTGAATAGAGGTGGCTTTATAGACATCACTCCTTCTTGACTTCCCATTGTGACGGATCTCCTTCAAGCGATCAAGCTTCTGCAGAAGAACCTCCTCTGATACCAATTGTTGGGAAAAATACTGAGAGGGGGGGGTGAATCAGTATTTACAGCATATTCATAACTTTTTACTTTTTCACTCTCTAAAACCCATACGCTACTTTCCTTTAGTAAACTCACGTATACACGCGGATATCCTTCATACAACTCGCGTATTAGCAGAGATCTAATTATGCAGATATTTATTAACTTAGTTCTTTGCACTATTCATTCATCTGATGTTAATTTAACAGTAAACATGTGTAGTAACAACAGAATAAACCATCACACAAAGCATCACACATGAACACCAGGATTTTTAGGTGGAAACCCAAGTCGGGAGAAAACCACCATTGCAGTTGCTCAGCCTTCAATATTTTATTATAGAGAAAACATCTTACAACATATGTGCTGGTGCAGACTCCTACCAGCACGCAGGCACCCACCTGCGCTCGTTTACCAACCTCTCCTAGAAGGGAGCTCCAACCCCCTAACTCGTTTACCAGCCTCTCCTGGAAGGGAGCTACGACCCCCTGATCTCGTTTACCAGCCTCTCCTGGAAGGGAGCTACAACCCCCTGACTGAAGGCTACAACCCTCGGCACCTCTATGGACCACGTTTCATCAATTTTCACACTGGATCCAAAGCTTCCTTTAGGATACCACTTGCAGGCTACATTTCATCATATTTTCAAACTGGACCCTTTCCATACTTTTAAGCACAGTCAACCTTGAAACAGATACATAAAACTCACTGACAAATATCAGTATAACAGCAGAACAGATCAGACATTTCTTACCACAAACTTCAGCAAACCCTAGTTTGCATACGCGCTTTCCTTTCTCTGATGTCGCGTATATACGCGCTTCCGTTCACATAAACCAGCGTATACTTCTGTACATATTACAGATCTAATTTCATTGCGCATACGCGCTTTCTCTTCAACGAAGCCGCGTATATACGCGCTTCCTCTGCGGCAAACAAGCGTATGGTTCTTCAGACATTTAGGTCATTGCAATTCTTCAGAACAGATACATCACACAAATTTTTACCCTTTACTTCAGACAGATGTTCGCCTCATCTCAGATCTAATCATTCCATAAAAAGATCTAGCAAATACAAGTACATTTCAGATCTAGATCCCCTTCTTCATCATTGGTGCATCATACATTCAGATCTATCATTCAACTGTAACCCTTTCCATTCAGATATACTTCAGAGAGAAGTATTCATTCAAGCTCAGACATATTGCCCACACTCATGGTTACCTGATGATTTCTTCTCTTTATATAGGTTTACCCTTTTTCAATACCATGAGCCCCTTTTTCAATACCGCAGGCCAAAACTACATTACTTAGATGTGTTCTGGACGGGGTCATTTAGACGAATCATTACCCAATACAATGGGTCAATACCATGGTGGTTACCCACTGGTTTTGCACTTTTGAGCGCTTTTGCCCATACGCGACTTGGAACGTTCTTTCCATGTGCATACGCGACTTGGAACGTTGTTTCCCGCGTGCATACGTGACTTCTCCTAGACAGATCCGCATATGCCTTGAGACATACTCTTTTCACCATAGAATTAGCACATGCTGAATTCCTTTCTTCATTGCCTTCTGTACTCACTGTAGATACATCAGATTTAGTTCATCAAGACATATTCTATCGAGCACAACTTCATCAAGTAAGTTGCCATCATCTTCATCAAGTGGGTTGCCATTCAAGGACAACACTCAGCATCATATTGCTAACAAACATCATTTCATATTAGATTTACATCATTTACCAAGTCCATCAGGTCAAGACAAACTTCATCAGGTGGTTTGCCATCAAGGACAACACATGTCAACTGTCTCATGTCTTCATCTTTATTCAGTGGGTTGCCATCAAGGACAACACTGCGCATCATATTATAGCAGTAGGTGGTACCGTGTGGATGATTGTTTCCTTCCCCAAAATGTAATGCTTCCATTGTCGAAAAGCTTGCACAATGGAATACATTTCTTTGTCATAAGTGGGATACTTGTGAACTGTGTCAGACAATGTCTCACTGTGATATGCCACTGGATGTCCTTGTTGAGTAAGAACTGCCACAATAGCATAGTTAGAGGCATCTGTCTCGATCTCAAATGGTTGTTGCAAGTCTGGTAATGTGAGCACTGGTGCAGAATAGAGGCGATTTTTCAATTCTGTGAACGCCTTCTATTGAGGTTCCAACCAAAATATTTTTTCTCTCGCTCCTCCCTTGGTGACTTGACTCAAGGGCCAAGTGATATGAGAGAATCCCAACACGAATCTACGATAGAAATTAGCAAGACCCAAAAATTTGCAGATCCAAAGTCTCGCTTCTTCTGTTTGAATTTCTGCTCAATCTTGGCAGCATACCGGTATGTCGTAACAAGCAAGGAGATGTCGAGGAACTCCATTTCCTCCTGAATGTATCTGTGCAGACAGCTATGATACTTTATCACCAGATGTTTCTCTGAATCTTTGATACCCAACTTTGTGTGCAGGGTATGGAACATATTCGCCAGCTCATGCACATCTTGATCCCTTTGTTGTCGCAGTGTGGTCCATTGTATGTACTTGTCCTCATAGTTCCCCACGGGATAGTACTGTTCCTTGACGGTGTCTTAGAAAGAATTCCAAGTTGGTATGGCCGAGAACAAAGAGGGTTTTGTCTAGTCCTTTTTCTCACAGTAGGTTTCCCACCAGTCCTTAACATGGGAGGTAGCTTTGAGGAGTGCAAAAATAATCTTCTCCTGGTCTGAAAAGTCATGAACAGAGAAATATCCTTCTAATAGATTCAACCATCTATCTACGCCATCTGCGTCTATTTGACCCTCAAATATGGGAATGTCAAAATTTACTTGTACCTTAAAAGGATTCGTGCCTCCAGAGTGGCTACTAGATGCAGATGTGCCGCCGGTGGGCAGCCGTTGAAGGATCTGATCAAAGTTATCCATCATCGCGTTCCTTTGTTTTTCGAGGCCCTCCTCGAGCAATATTTTGATAGGATCTCCTGCTCCCTCATCTTTCTTTTCGTCCCCCATGGGTGTCCGTCGAGGTTTGCGAGGCTGATCTTGCAAAGGTTCTACTAGATCAAGCCCTAGCTCCTTATACCCCGACCTCGTTGGGGACATGCAAAGAAGGATCGAGAAAAAGTAGACCACTCTGATACCACTGATCCATATTTATGCAGGAACGCAACAGAATAAACATATAACCATAGATACAAAGATGCAGTGGAAATAACACTTCATTTCATTAATATCAAAGAACTGAAATTTGCTTACAGACAGAATGGAAATAAAACTAGCTAGGGCGCTGGTAGCTATCTCTGAGAAGAGATGTGGTGGCTACAGGCCTCTGAACTGAGTTACAATGAGGCTCGAGGGCCTATTTATTATTTATAAATAATGGGAAATCCTAAACAGCCAAAACCCTAACCCTAGGAGATGAAGTGCCAAAACTATGGGCCCCGTTTGGGTAAATTGGTGTTCCCAGGGGCGTAGCTTTGGCATACGATCTCCGTTTGATGCGTACCATACCTCGTTAGAAAGATCTATTCGAGGAATACAAATTTTGAATGAGAAACATTGGTCCATGGACCCATGTCGCTCTTCGTTTTCCCAAAAAACGTCATTTAGGGCCTCAAAACGGCTCCGAAAGTTCAGGACCCGAAAAACTGCTAAAAATAGCAAGTTGTGCCGAAACTGAAAAACTGAAAGAGACAATGGTGGGGCCCCAAGTGGAATAGTCGAGTGACCACCAATATCCACCTGGATTAGAGATACTCAAGGAAATTTAGAAGAGAAAGATGTCAAGAGAGACTTCAAGGAAATTCAGAGAATGGTTAAAATCATGTTTGATGCATTCACTACAGAAAGGGCATGAGAAGGTTACAAGCCTTCATATGGAGAAGGAAATTCATATGACAAGAAGGATGAAGAGAAGAGTTCGAAAGGAAGCGGAGGAAAGCCACCTACATCTCCACCATCTTCATCATCCTCATCATTTCCATCTACATCATCTTCCACTTCTACCACAAATACCACTCACACTCACTCAAAAGCCATAAAAGGTAAAACACCATTACTCAAATTGGACATTAAGTTTGAACTACCCATGTACAATGGTGAGCTAAATGCAAAGAGGCTTGACAATTCGATACGTCAATTGGAGGTGTATTGCAGAATTCAAAACCCTCATGAAGATTGCATAAAGATCCAGTTGTCTTAATTAAGGCTACAAGGAGAAGCACTAGTTTGGTGGGAAGAAAAGACTCAGAGGAAATGTGAATCCATGGTAAGATATCCATTTCTATGGTTGATTTTATTTCTTCCATTAAAATATAGTTTTATCCATTAGCCTACATGCAAAAAGCTATTATGAGTTGAAATTTTTTTAAGCAACTCAATGGTCAAACAATTCAAAAATATACCGAGGAGTATAGAAAGAGAGCTTTGTTGTTAGGAATAAATTTGAATTCCCAAGACACACTCTTGAAATACATTAGGGGTTTACATTACTATTTGAAGCATACTATCCTTATGTTTAACCCAAGAAATTTAGATGAAGCTTGTTTACAAGCCACACACTTAGAGGCAAGGGAAAAACAAAGCATAGATGAGAAAGGAGAAAGTGAGGGTAAAGGGAAAGGAATTTTTTTTGGAAGAGGAAAAATAAATATCTCTGTAAAAAGAGAGAAGAAAAAACTCACATGCAAGAATTGTTCAAAGACTCGACATGATGAATACCACTGTTGGAAACCTCATCCAAAATTGAAACCAAATAGACTGAAAGCCAAAGAGAAGGGGAAAATTGTTTCTATATTTGAACATGACTTAGGGTCAGATTTAGGAGATGAGACAAAAATTACAGCCATGGGTTTGAAAGGTAAACATGTTGCAAGCACTAGTTCTTCAAATTGTTCAAATGATACTCATGATGAAGATACAATAATATAAATTTCCATATTAGAGTTGTCTCTAAACATACCACGATTGATACACTTTTTGATAGTGGGTCATAAGCTAACTTGATTTCAAAATATTTGGTTAAGAAACTAGGCCTTGAAACTATTAGATATCAAAGAACATATCCTTTGGGTTGGATATGAAAGAATGCAAACTTGCAAGTTACAAGGAAGTGATTACTAAGATTCTTCATCAACTCAAAATTTCTTGATGAGGTTGAGGTTGATGTGGTGCCATTTGAGATATCAAGTATTGTATTGGGAAGTACTTATCTATATGATAGGAAAGCAATATTTCATCACCATGAGAACAAGCATCACTTGTTTAAGGATGGTATTGAGTACATAATTAGAGTGCACAATAAGAAGACATGTTTGTCTCTTGTACATGAAAGTGAAATGAAGAGGATAGTGAATGCAATTCAGAACTTGACATTGTTGATGATCAAGCAAAGAGATGTTTTGAATCACACTTTTCAAAAATATGCTTATGCTTGTAATGAGTTGTTTCAGGATGTTAACAAGTTTCCTTTGAAAGAAGGTGAAAAAGATGTGACAGAATTACAGTAGTCAACATTAGTGTTGACCAGTGTTGGAAACAAGATGCCGGTGCAAGAGAGTGCAAATTTCAAAGAGAAATTGACAAAGTAGCTTGAAAAAGAAGGCATGGGTTCCAAAAATGATGGTTTATGGTTTCCAAAAGGAACATGGCAATGGAGAAGATACTTGGTCAAGATTCGACGCAAGTACAAGGCAAAAGCAACAAAAAATCGCCATGGTGGCAGTGTGCAAGGTGAGAAAGTTTTTAAGTTTCCTTTGATTGTTGACCAAGGTAGGAACAAGATGGTTTCTGCAAGAATAGATTTTTGTTCTGCAAATTCAGAAATATTGTAGCATGACAGTGTGAATGACAACAAGAGAAGGTCGTAAGAATCAAGGAAAATTTTGACTTTTGTGAAAATCTCCAAATGATGAAATTGGGAAAATTTGAGTGGATAGAGAATGGAAGGGTGAGGTAACAATACACTCATCCACATAATTAGTAATGAGAGAACTTTTGGGGTCCAAAAGGCTTCTAGTGGGGAGGAATGATCAAAGGCTCAATATTTTAGCTCAAAAATGAAAGTGCTCAGAATTAAATGAAACTATAACGAAAGCAACCGGCTCGTCGCAAGGAATCCAACTCAACTCATTTCATTGAAAACTAAGTTCGGATGAAGGCGTTATGGTCTACTGATCGCCATTCAGAACAAGCAAATTTTTGTTAAAACAATTGCAGAACAGGTACAGGTTGATGACATAGCACCCTAGTCAGCATTCAAGGAATCTTCTTCATTTTTTGTCCAATGGGATTGGGACAAGTGTCACTCTGGGATTCACCACTTTGGTTTGTGAAGGTAAAATTTGTTTAATGACCTCCTAAGGTTGAATGTGGGTTCATGATTTCAATGTGCTCAAAATTATTATTTTTTGGAATATATATGTGTGTGTGTGTGTGTTTAATATATTATATGGTTTTTATATCATATTTTATATTATATATATATTATTATATTTCAAACATTAACTATTTTTTAATTTCCAAATCCACATTAATCCACATTATATTATTTATGGTGGAAAGGGTTATATACCATAGTTTGTATCATTAAACATATGGTATAGAAAACCTTACCTTATACATTTGGCAACTTATTTTATGGTGGGTCCGACATCTCCATGTGGCATGTATTCAATATGGTGGCTAAGGTTCGGTTGGAGAATTATATAGTTTGAATGGTGGAATTTTAATGTTTTAAAAACCATGTGCTAAGTCCATTACATGTATTATTACAAAGGCTAAACAATTATCATTATGATTGAGTTTTATATCTGTGGCACATAAATTTGTTCCAAATTTTTTATATGGTATCGCGTGCAAAGCACATGTACGAGGGGAGAGGTCGAGGCTTGACCCCATGACCTCCCCCCCTCCACCAGTGCACTACACCTTTGGGCCACAGACCCACTCCATTGAACTCCTATGTGCCCACCATGCATTTGAATGCGTGTATTGCTCCTATGGTGGGAACAGAGGGGCCAAAACACACAGCAGCCCTTCACCGTAAGACTGTGACTCACGACCGCATCAGGGGCTCCGAAATTTAAGACAACGCATAGCACTACACTGCAATTAATTAAAAATTAAACTGATTTTATCATTACTTTAATGGTGCAGTTAGTTTGGCGACTAGTTTGGCAGAGTGACATTTTCGGCGGACAATCTAGTTTTAGTGGAGTTAGTTGGCCAGTTTCCAGATTTAGTGGAGAAATTGTAGGAAAAATTGGTTTTTCCATAACTGAGGAAATTTTCGATCAATTTTGGCCTAGGAAGAGTCATTCTTGGTATATTTTTGATGTTTTGGAGCCATTATAACAGGTTTTAGAGGCAGAAGAGGTCAACTACAAAGGTTTTTGTTTCCTTGAAGAATTTTGAAGCCTAGGGCCTCCAGGAGGGAAGGCCATGCCCAGAGCATATGGTAACCAAATTGAGTAAAAAAATAATCATTTCTGATATATTACGGCATTTTAAACTCATTGGAATAGTTTCCAAGAGCATTTGATGCATGTAAAAAAAAAAAATCAGCACAATTGAGCTAATATAGAGGCCCAAGCTATGGAGCTAGACCAAGGAGATGTAGCCCAAGAGGGGTGAAATCCTTCATCAAAACTCTATTTTAATGGTTTATTTTATGATGGTTTGCTGTTATTTGGGTTGCTATTGTTCAATCTTTTAAATTCATGCTTTAATCTTTCAAATACACTCATAAAATTCAATTTTAATTACCTCTTTGCACACATAAGCAACAAGGAAACTTGTACATCAAGCATAGTATTAGTAAATAAGTTTTATATCTAAAAATGAAATTAGCACAGAAATAAATAAAAATCAATTTTAGATCAACTACAGGTACCACTTTTCCCTTGTTTCTTGAAATATTTCTAATAGGAGTCTCTAAAGCCTTCTCAGAATAAGGAATCATAAGTGGACTGGTTCTTTGAGGCATCAACTACTCACTACTTTCAACAACTTCCATCATAAAATGGAACCAAAATACCCAAAATAGTTGCTAAGAATGTTTCTTGGGAAGACTCACACATAACAGACATGTGAGAAGAAAATGTGGCCCTAGCCTACCTTCCAGTTTTTAAAATCAAATTGAAAACAAATTGACTGTAAGAAGCTTCTCCAGATGCCATTTCTGTAGCTGTGGGAGAATTTTTGGGGACTAATGAGAACATGAGAAATTTATCAACCAACCTATATGTAATATAGAAATAACTAAATAATGATTATGAAAAATAAATGCATTAAGGTAGTGGGTAGGAAAAATCACCAACAAAATTCTTGCAATTTTGATCGACATTTATTTCATCTCTATGTTCCTTTACTAGAAATGATAATTCAAAGATATTTTCTACTGTTTGGGAAAATGATATTCTATTTAGAACCAAATTATCTAATCTTGCTTGCTTTTTTTTTCGCAAAATGTTAAACATGCTTGCTATATTCTTGTATGTTTTTGATTTTTCATATTCTAAAAACTCCACTTGAAAACCATAAAGGATCATGAAATAGAGCATGCAAATTGATTAATACAATGCATTGGGAAAAACTTTCATGTCTTACATATTTTGGTGAACACTGAACAACCACTATCATCTATTAAACCTAGACACTTAATTACACATTCTTATTAGAAAAGTGTTCAAATTTCTACAATATCCTACTGCTTCAGGTCGAGTGATTTCTGTTGGCATAGTCTGTTTTCTCTGTATTATAGCTTTCCTTTTCTTGGGTTCATTATCCATTGGTCCAAGCCTATATAAAAGATGTAATTTAATGAATAAAATATCGTGACTGCAAATAACACATATAAGACATTTCTCATTTACACTCACATAGTGAAAATTCCTGTTGCATCTTGGAAAATAGAAGCAGCTAAATTCCCAATATTTCTCCATTATATTTGGGATTGGTTTTCATTTCCCTCCAAAGGCATGCTTCCATATGCTTGGTCACTATAGTTTTTTAGAATAGCACTAATAAAATCAACTAGAGTTGCACCATCACTTTTATGTGATCTCTTGACAATAGCGAAGAGTGTGGATGTGAGATCAAAGAGGCATATGCAACCTTCTCATGGGGTCTATGAACTAAAAATAATAATAATAATAATAATAATAATAATAATAAATAAATAAATAATAAAAAATAAAAAATAAAAAAAATAAAAGGCATCTTTTTTAACAAGGAAACAATGAGAACAAAATGTGAAAATAAAGACAGGAAATGTTGGCTTTTGCACTGCTAACAAAAATCTAACTAATTGGTGTTAGATAATTCAACAAGGCAAGAGCCCTTCACATGCAACAAGAAACATGGATCTTTGTGTTTTTCTTTGCAATAATCACTCTGTCTTAACAATATGTCCCTTTATCTCTCCCCACATATCTAAATTAATAGAAAAATAAATGTACAACAAAAAGAAATATTGAGTTTAGAAGGTTTAAAAAACACAAAGATGTTTGTATAGATTCAAAATTTCATTCAGTTCTCTCATTGATAAGGTTAATTGTTAAATATAGAGCATGACGAGAGAGTGTGTATCACACCATAGAAATCATTGTCTCCAAAATTTCCTACACGAGGTGCTGGATAACTCAGTACGTTATGCAATGGAAACTTCCAATAATTTCACTAGAAAAATGTGGTTACTCACAACTGTTAAATCCATGCATATTTTACTCATAAAAATAGTAGGTTTTAACCCATGAAAAATATGGTGTTCAAGTTGTAAGGGGTGTGCAATGGGCATCAACGTTCAAGGCCATATTTTTTAGAATATTTTTCTAATATGCATAACATAATTCAATTAATCCAACACATTTTAGAACATGTTTAAGTCACTGACTCACTATTAACACCCTTTTTTTATAACTTGAGAGCACACAAATGAAACAAAGCACAAAAAATGTGCATACCCTTACATAAGAATCAGGAGTGGAAATCCACAAGTCACCAAAGGCATGAGATGGCCTATGGAAAGTATTTTTTTCTCCATGTTATCATTAGAACCAACCAGATTCAGCTTGCAAATACAATAATTTAAGAGATTGCACCCTCATTTTACTCTTGTATTCGACTATCTATTCAAGTTAAGGTCATTACCCTTACATTCATTTCTCTTACAACATGGTTCTTCAACTTAAAAATGTCACTATGTCTTCTGAGCACCTAGCAACTCTACCCACATTGGCTAAATATCGAACCAAGCTTGGGTGGTAAATATTCTAGTGTATGGATTTTTCACTTCATACTCATGCCGCTTCATAGACCTATCACTAGCCATAACAATAATGGGTTAAATCATATATAACTTGGCGATATTTTAGAACTAGACCCCCAAAATTGGCTATACATTTCTTCCAGTAATTTAAGCTTTGAGATTAGAAACTAGTGTGTCTGCATTGTAACTAGAGATACTTATATATGCAATAGTTTCCATAGGTAAAATAGTAAGTAGTTAGGTAGAAACACAATATAATGACCAAAGGAGCTTACACAAAATACTGCTTCAAATGTCACTCCTCCAATGCAACAAGAAACATGGATCTTTGTGTTTTGCTTTGCATCTTCTTCACATGATACAAACTCTCCAATGTTCATGAATGATGTTCCTATGATAGAAGGCTTAGTCTTTGGTTCCTATAACAAATTTCGCTAGTTCCACATGATTACTACATCATAAAAACCCATTGTTTTAAGGGTAAAACATTATTCACAATAATCACTCTGTCTTAACAATATGTCCCTTTATCTCTCACCACATATCTAAATTAAAGAAAAATAAATGTACAACAAAAATAATTCTGAGTTTAGAAGGTTTAAAAATCACAAAGATGTTTGTATATATTCAAACTTTCATTCAGTTCCCCCATTTATAAGGTTAACTGTCAAATACAGACCATGTCCAGAGAGTGTATGTATCACACCATAGACATCATTGTCTTCAAAATTTCCTACACAAGGTGTTGGATAACTCAGTAGGTTATGCAATGGCCACTTCCAATATTTTCATTAGGAAAATGTGGCTACTCATAACTGCTAAATTAATCCATACTTTACTCGTAAAAATAATAGGTTTTAACGCATGTAAAAGACAATGTCCAAGTTTTAAGGGGTGTCCAATGGGCATCAGAGTTCAATCCCATATTTGCTAGAATAATTTTCCAATATGCATAGTAGAATTCAATTAATCCATCACATTTTAGAACATGTTTAAGTCACTGAATTATTGTTAACACCCTCCTATTTTAACTTGAGAGCACACAAATGCAACGATGCACACAAACTGTGCATACCCTTACATAAGACTCAGGAGTGGAAATACACAAGTCAAAAAGGGCATGATATGGCCTGAAACAAGTAGTTTTTGCTCCATGTTATCATTAGAACCAACCATATTCAACTTGCAACTACAATAATTTAAGGGAATGAACCACTATTTTACTCTCGCATTCTAATATCTATTCAAGTTAAGGTAATTATGCTTAGATTCATTTCTCTTACAACATAGGTCTTCAACTTACAAATATCACCGTGTCTTCTGAGAAGCAAGCAAGTCTACCCACCTTGGCTAAAAATCGAACCAAGCTTTGGTGCTAAATATTTTAGTGTATGGATTTTTCACTTCATACTCATGCCCCTTCATATACCTATCCACCCTTGCAAAAAAAGAGATCAATAGGGTATCTAAAGGTTGAAATAGAAGGTGGACTTGTTCTCTATCTCATTTACATTGAAGATCATTAGTCACATGGCTAATTCCACTTTGTCATTTGAGGGTTTTCTCTCACCTGTGAAACATCAATTTTGTTTGGCACATCTCATGGATGGAGAGGATTTGACAATTGTGAGGTTTGAAAGAGAGTACGATTGAGGGTAATGATGCACTGGTTGAGCTCTCAACTTCACGATGCATATCAAATCCCAATTTGCAAGGCATATGGATGACAACAATAGGCTTGAAATAGGAGTTAAGTTGCACTTCTTTAACTACACACGGGAACAAAAAATATCATAAAATCTTATGGAAGGAAATGAGCAAGGAACTTTGGTTACACCAGCATTGGTGGCATGGTCAGATGTTGGTGAAACCAACATTCTAATCTCCTTAGCATTATGATCAACTACCATTGTTCTTCCCAGGTCAGCGAACTCAGCTTTGCCTTGGCATCAAAAGTGTAATTGCATAAAGGAATGTTAGTCTCATGCCAATAGATCTCCTACGATGAATGCGCAGGAACCTAATACATAGGCTGTTTTTCTCTTCGCTTAGCTACCCAGGGCTTATTTCCCTTTCCAAATATCAATAATTATTTTTCAAGAAAAATATTTGACTATATTCTAAAAGGTGAAGATGTCAAAATCATGCCACAAAGTGAAAGGAAATAAAATATTTTTCCTCAAACCACCAAATATATAAATAAAATAATTATAATTATAATAATAAAACTAGATCTATCGATCTATGCATGATATGAGAACCATAAACATTCAAGGGACTAAAAATCTCTTTAACCAAAATAAACCAAAAATTTCAAACTCAACAAAATCCTCTAAACACAAGAAACAAACAAACCACTAAAATTTTCTAAGATATCAGAGCTAGACATCAACAAAATTTCATGTACTTGAATAAGCCCATTGTTTCTTAGCGTTAGACTTCTTAAATTAGTTATTTATCATTTAATACTAGAACACTATCTATGTGAAAATAAATAGGTCCCAAATTCATCAAATCCAACTTCATTTCCATTCAAACATCAAACCCAAATTCATTTCCAGTACCAATATAAAATCACACCTTTTCCAGATATCAATAATTATTTTCCCAGAAAATATAAAACTCGAAACTCAACAAAATTCGCCAAACACAAGAAACATATAAACCATTAAAATTTTCCAAGATATCAAACCTAGACATCAAGGTAGTTTCATGTACTTCAATGAGCCCATTCATGCTTTGATTTAGTCCTGTTAAATAAGTTATTTATCATTTAATACTAGTCAGACACTATCTATGTGAAAAGTAATAGGTCCCAACCTCATCAAATCCATCTTCATTTCCTGTCACAAATAAGAAACAAAAAATGTAAGGATGAAATATGAAACATCAATATTAAAAAAACACACATCAAAGAAATGTAGCTGCAATGTTACAATGAAAAATACAAAATACAGAACCCATTTTTACATGAATTTGACATATATTAATATTGCATGATCAACAGAACATGTATACAAAAATAAGATTCCTAGGGTATTTAAATTTCCTAGTTCTCATCTTGGTCCTCATTTTATACATTGTGAACATGATGTTCTCTAGATAAATTGTCATTATGAGCCTCCAAAACATTACATTTTGTATCAAGTTCATTAGAGAAATTTTGTATATTGTTTTCTCCCCTTATATCACAATCTGATCGCCAAAGCACTAGTGCTCTTTCATATGGACAATTATTAATGTCATACTTTTTTATATACAATATTAAACATGTATCCACATGTCTATCAACTTTGTTCCTCAAATTTTACTTAAAGAATGATAGTGCACTAAACATTCTCTCATCCTCCACTGATCCCAAAATAATGGTTTGACACAAATCTGCTAATTTGAAATATTTGATAGGTTTTGTTGTAGGTATTGGCTAGCACTTAAATTAGTCCATAGTTTTGTTATAGCACCATTTTCATTAGGATTCTCAAAAAAATGATATTTTTTCCACATTTTTTCAACAAATCGTCCACCTTGCTGATACAATTTTGATGAATCTAAAATACCTTCAATCTATTCTCCATGTATCAATACTTTCTTGAAAAAGTAGTTTACTAAACATTGTAATCTCTTTTGAAAATCACTTTTAAATTTCTTGTACATTGAAAATTGTTCCAATATTGAGGGTATACCACACACATGGCCTCCAACAATTCATCTTGAGGAAATCGTTCTATTATCTCTGATTATAGTGATCTCGCAATTTCTATCAATTTTCGTCTCACTCAAATCACAATATTATCAAATTGGTCTCTTGACATGGGGCAATGTTTTGTGATTTATCCTGTATTACTAATATAACAAAATGGAACCATATACCCATGCACTGCGATACATAGTATCCCTTTTTCATCAAACTTCAAAAAAATTCTAGTATTTTCTATATTGATGATCTTAGTCCAACTTGTAAACTTTGGACCAGCAAAATAGTTTGGCATAATATACAAATTATCCAATGCAAGGCATGTTTAATTTATCGCATTTGTGTATTCAGAAATATACATTGTGCGATTCTAAGACATTTTTCATGAGGAAATTCATTTCATGTAGCACAGGAATAATTCCAGGCAATGTCAATAATTTATCTATATCAGTTAGTCGAAAAAGAAGATCTTGAGCTTTGTCTACATTGTAGTGATTTTCATACATTAACCCTACCAAAGGTTTGAACTCACTAAATAGTCTTTGATCTGGTCCATTTAATGAGATCCATCTTGTATCAACATATTTCAATAGTTTTTTCCCATCCGTAACACCATCTGCAAATTTTTGAAACTCTAAATATCGTTTGGGACTATGAAAAAATTATGCATGGGTCTCACATACAAGATCTTCAGCCTTTGAAACTGATGGAAACTTTCTTACTATTTTAAATGCAATATTCATCCTATGAGCCATACAATGAATATTAAGCATATATGGTGAAGCCGATATTTTTATTCTAACATAAAGGCCATTCCTTTTTCCTTGCATTACCGATGCTCCATCTGGTCTAACAGATACCAAATTTTTTGCAATAATTAAATGATCCATACCCCTTTCCTTCAAACTATTAAGAAAAAATTCATAAATATTTCCAGTTGTAGAAGTTTCTATCGTATTTTTAATCCCAAGTAGATAGGAATGCCTAATATGTTCATTGACCATATAAATTCTCATGCAGATCCATGAAGTATTATCTATAGTTGTAACCTCATCCAAAGACAATGCCAAAAACCTAGAATTTTCAATATCCTATTTCAAATCAATATTTTCTACTTGAGCTATATATCTTTCCAATTCCCAATCACTGGTTATAGACCAATGAGAAGATGGAAAGTTTGGCACATAAAGAAAATATAGAAATTTCATGTGATCTGGATAATCTATCATAGAATGACCTTTACATAAGATGTGAAATACAGTGCTCAATTGTATCATCTTGATAACAAAATTCTTTCCATCATCTTTTCAAATAAAGATATGATGGTTCCTCCACTTGCCTCAAGTTTCCTCTTATTAAATATTTTTTGTATTCTTACACACATTGGATATGTCTACATTCCTCAAAATATTTCCATCTGACAATAGATTTCTCTTTACCATTTACAATTTTCTTTTCATACACATTTCTTTCATGCGTTTGTATTGTATCTAGCTTCATCTGAAATTTCACTACCTTGCAACTTTTCCAACTACACGCAATACATATAACTTCTAGTAAAACCTAATTCATATTTGTAGGAGGTATTTCTTCAATAAATGGAAAACTTGAGACCCAATCATATTGGAATTGTCTCCCTATGGTCCATTGGCCTTTTTTCCCTTTCCGTGAATGGTTTGTGTCACCTTCCAAGGAAAATTATTTAATTTTTTCATCACTAATTTATGTTGAAACTACATTTATCTCACCCTGATCACTTGAGGAACCTATTCTTTCATCCTTCATATGGATATCATATGCATTTTCACAAGAGTTAACATCTCTCTCAGTAACATATTGTTCAAAGGAGCTTGAAGCATGAAGAGAATGTGTACTCTTGGATTGAGGCTTTTTAAAGTATGATAATACATCCATTTTCCTTGATGGTTTCTTCCTAGGATTATCTTTTGACATCTCACTCAATATTCCAAAAGTAAAATTTCAAATCGATCTAGAAACCTGCATCAACAGTTTCCAAGATTTGAGAATTACTAGAATTGTAAGTAGAATTCAAAGTAAAATAAGTGTAATGTTCACAAAAACCATTAAGATTTTTTTTTTAAATTTTGTGCCAAGCCCAAAAGAAAAAATAAATCACTATACACAAAACAATAACATCATGATTCATCATCTATAAAACAAATAACATCAATCAAATGTAAAATATATAAAATTTCCATTAAATTAATTCATATCTCCAAAATCACCTAATGAAGACTTTAAAGCTTCAAACAGAACAACAAAGTATTACAATCAATTCAATCATCCTTTGCAAAATACCTCTCCATCCATATATTATATATAAACATATATGGTGAGAATGTTATCCAAGATCAAATATTAATTAGAATAGGTGTTGCTTGCACCTATAGTTTTAAGGTTGATGTATTTATTATCCAACTTATACATACTCAAGCATAGATATATATTTACTTCATGTATCCCGACCATATAGTGATTCAAAAGATTCAAATTGCATATATTCATACCTGTGGTTTTTGTTTCGGGTGCTAAAATACATGTGGTTTTTGTTTCATGCTTTGTGGGCCCTCTTTGGCTTATGGTTAATATGTATGAAATGGCCATAAGAATAAGAATTCATTCTACTCTAGAAGACTGAATTCATCGAAACTCCAGAAGACTAAAGTTGGAAAAAATGGAGGGATGCATGGACACAACCCAGGGATGCATGGAGGGAGGGATGCTACATGGGGGTCGTAGCCTGGTATCTCATTGCTTTGAGTTTTTAGCTTAGGAAAGTACCTTTTGCACAGGCCTTGTGTCTAAGCATGCAGAAGTTTCCCACATTTCACCTTAGAATATCTATTGATGTAACTTAGCCTAAATTATTTAGGAAAAAGCACATAATTATATGTTGGCTTATTGAGCTAAAATAAAAATTTCGATAAAGTAAATTATTTACTTTATTGATTAATTTTTAATCTTAGTCATTGACCTCAAGTAAGGAGAGATCTAATATTGTCTTTCCATCACTTTTAGGTTAGGTTTAGGGTTAGGATTAGGTTTTGTCTCAATCTAAAGTTATAAATGTAAGGCTAAGGTGAGGAGATGAGATGCAACAACATCACAAAATTGAGAGAGGCTTCTTAGTGAGCATGTGTTGGGTTTGAGAGAGTGTAGTGGGGTTGGTGATCAGTTTGATCAGTTTGGTATTTTCACTCTTGGTTTCATTTATTCTCATGTGTTTTTCCTTCTCCTCTCTTAGACTAGTTTCTTAGCTTCGTGAAGCTTCACTAGTTGCTTATCTTTCAACATATTAAGAAAAATTTAAGAGTTGGACATGTTTTTTTACTTATCTTTCCATTTATGAATTGTTTTAAAGAAGTTGAAACCTATCCTCTATCATTTTCCATGATAAAATTGAGGAGGAAGGAAACTAGTCAGTGACTAGTGAAATTTACACCCTCCAAAGAGAAGATGGAGGACTTGGGCTAATTAACATTGATTCTCAAAGGACGGTTTTAGCGACTAAATGGCTTGCAAGGACAAATGAATGAGAAGCTCCTTATGAGGTAGTTGTCAAGCATAGGATAGAAACAACTTCAAATATACACAACATCCCAGTCCCTAATGATTTATGATATAATCGTATGTGAAAATTCCTTTAATTTTCCTAGATGAACAATTCTCAAAAACATTTGGAATCATTGCAAGTAATATTTCATGAGCTTGACTAGGATTTAAGGATTTTTAAGAGTGTTCTTACACAAAGACACCAAGTGGGCCACATTTCTAGGTGTGCAAGAAAAAAACTATCAAATAAAGGCTTAAGGTGTGAAGCAATTTACATTCAAGCTTGAAAAACCATAGGTCAATTAACCACTTCTAAATTTATAATTCCTCTCAATTGTATAATGAATATTGATGTTGTAGATCAATTTATTTTATCTACAACATTATTCATTATGACATAATAGAGTGGGAACATCATTCTACAAAAGCTAACATGGTTAGGATTTAGAATATTCTCTTGCAAAGCAATTGGGGGCCTATTTTCTAATTTCTCAACAAAAGTGTATTATAAGTGTATTTTAGCTACTATTTTACTTTATTCAACTTAACTTGTGAATTTTAAGGGTGACTTGGTCTAAATTGATCACTCATATAAAAATGTATTTTATATCCATATACCTAAGAAACTTGATCAAAGATGATTGTGTTCCACTAATTTTCTACTACTATGTATCTAAATACAATCTTGAGTGGGTAGCATGTGTACAATTCAACAATGTCCTCTTATGTTTTGCATGCTTCCTCCCTTGTCACCGGACTTGTATATGAGTATTTTTCATTTTTTTCACAATGTTCATATCAATTGGTACCAAATATTAATGGATAGGGATTTTTCATAATTTCGAGTGGTTCATGTAATTTATATGCACATCCAAACTTTTTTTTTCCTATTTTAAAATAAAATTTTGTGAACCATTCTTCAAGTTTCCCATAATCATGATCTATGTTTATTTACATCTCTTTGTACCACAAGTATACCGCAAGTATACCAACAGTTGTGAGGAATATATATATATATATATATATATATATATATATATATATATATATATGAAAAATGTGCCTTGTATTCATTTTCCTTCGATAGGCACGCTGTTCTGTGCGGATTTCCCTCAAAAATCCGCATGGTCCTGAGAGTGGTAGAAGTCACCATCCAGGACCACTTGACACACTTCAGGAAATGATCCTCCACTTGAGGCCGCCAAAGGATAGCCGCCTAATCCATCTTGGGACCTCAAGTGAGCACACAAAGGAATCAACCCTCTCTCTTGGGTCACCATCCACAAGTGTAACAAGAGAGGGAAGAAGGATTTGAAATTTCCTATAAATTTCCACCATGAGAAGGAAAAATCAGAACACATTGTTATGCTAGAAAAATTTCTCATGAGAAAGCTAGCAGTGTGTAATCCATAGCAGCAGTAGAGTGAGGATTCGGTTTTGGCCACCCCACAACTTTAATCCTTAGGAGAAGAGAGAGGCCTTTGCGACATCAGCTCAAGGGTAAAAATTTCCTTGCACTGGGTCTTAGAACTCCATAGTTCTAAGGATCCTTTGGCAAGAGTGTAATGCTTTATCCTTCTTACTAATAGCGGTCAACAAGATGGGACTTTGATTCCACCGTTTTCATTGTTGTCTCATTTGACTCATTACGGGCTTTTCTTTTTGTTTTATTTTAGTTGTGTTTCTTCTCTTTATATGCAGCATACTACATTCCATAATTTAGTGTGTTTTATATATATTAGCATGTGTTCACTAACCTGCTAACCATATTGTTTTCCTGTGACCACAACTTGTAGGCTGCAACCATTCCTACCAAGCACCAGTGGATTGGTACACATTCTTGTAGTGGTGGTTTTGGTGCACAAGTGTACCAATCCACCGGCGCTTGGTAGGAGTGGTCGTAGCCTACAAGCTATGGTCACAGGAAGAAAATGTGGTTAGCAGGTTAGTGAACACATGCTAATATATATAAAACATGCTAAATTATGGAATTTAGTATGTTGCATATAAAGAGAAGATACACAACTAAACTAAAAAAAAAAATCTCACAATGAGTCAAGTGAGAAAATAATGCAAATGGTGGAATCAAAGTCCCCTCTTATTGACCGCTATTAGTAAGAAATATAAAACGTTACACTCCTTCCAAAGTATCCTTAGAACTATGGAGTTCTAATACCTAGTGCAAGGAATTTTTTACCCTTGAGCTAATGTCGCAAAGGCCTCTCTCTTCTCTAAAGGATTGAAGTTTTTGGGTGGCCAACAACCAAATCCTCACTCTACTGTTTCTCTGGATTACATAATGCTTCCTTGCTCATGAGAAATTTTGCCAGCATAATAATGTGTTCTCATTTTTTTCTTCTCATGGTGGTAATTTATAGGCAATTTCAAATCCTTCTTCCCTATATTGGTGCACTTGTGGATGGTGACCCAAGAGAGATGGTTGATTCCTTTCTGTGCCCACTTTATTCCTTTATGTGCTCACTTGAGGTCCCAAGGTGGCTTAAGCGGCTATCCTTGTGTGGCCTCAAGTCGAGGCTCATTTCTTGAAGTGTGTGAAGTGGTCCTGGATGGTGACTTCTGCCACTCCCAGGACTGTGCAACTTTTTGAGGAAATTCGCACAGAACGGCGCGCCTATCGAAGGAAAATTCATGCAAGGAACATTTTGCATGTGTCTCTGGTGCGCAATTTTATTTTTTCCTCTTGACCTAAGAGATTTTTAAAATTTTTCAGATCCTCTAATGTTCCTTAGCCTTGTAAATCCTTCTGCCTGACATTTAATAATGCCATTTTTTCTTGTTCGATTTTCAAGTGATAACAATTTCCCCCTAATGTGTGAGGTCTAGGAAGAATTGTATAGCATAAATACATTATAGTTTATTTTCTGTGTAACCTGTGTGGAGAGAGAGAGAGACCAACGAACATCGTGAGGTTGGAAACCCCTTACAGTGTGTATAAGAGTGACCATGTTCTATTAGAAACCTGTAATAAATAGTATGATACAATAAATACAATTGTTCTATGAGGTGGGCATGTCCCATGCTCATAAATTATTTGGCTAGCTAAACAAACATATCTGACCAATAAAGGTTTTGTCTGTGTCACTAATATGGTAGTGATCTTCTAATTTTGGTTCATGACGATGATTGCGGATGCCCTCAGGGGCGTGTTTTCTTTGACATTAGGTGGAATGTTTTTCCCACATGCATAATATTGATATGGCATATAAATTATCACTATACGCATGGGTGTATGGCTGGGACCTTCCCATGTAAGCATTGCTGAAAGAGACGCTTATAATGGTATGGGTCTTCGACGAATCTGAGAAAAGTGCAATGGTTGTAAAGTACGATACCATCTTGACATGAAATCTTGTGTCGTAGTTGAATGTCAGGAGGATCGATGACATCTATGGGCAATGATGATTCCCACAGTGCCACCCAAGGATGCCCCTATTGTGGTGAGGAGCCATCCAAGGTACTGCTTCCTTTTTGGAGAATGGGTGTTGAAGTCTACAAAAATGAAGCCTCAACCGAACGAGAGAGCTATTGATGCAAGGGACCAGGGTCTCTAATTTGATAGGTTTAACATAGGCATGATGGTGAGGGGTGACTGAAAACTAATGATAGGAGTTCGTTGGCCCAAGGTCGAAGCATAAAAAAGAAGCTTGGCGGCAGTCATAACTATTCTGATGGGGAAATACCTGGAGTCGATAGGATGTCCAGGGTGGGTATATGTTGGTTATGAATGTCGTGGTGGCTTTGCGTGAAAGGTGTGATGCCCCAACCGAGGGTGACTAGGAACTACTGCCATGGGATAAAAATGGATGGATGAGTGGGGAACTATTCTCCGTTTGATATATTTGTAAACTTTCCAAAATAATGAAATAATGGGATTGGATTGTACAAAACACAGAGACAGGTGCCCCAAAACATGAAAATTTTCGTTCAATGATGATGTGAGGAGGGTGTTTTTGTTGAGGGTGGGGGCCCCATTGGTTGGTATCTTTTGTGGGGATGATGAAGCAGATGGAAAAATCGCATATGGGCTATGCTGATGGAGGGATGGTAGAAAAAATGCGAGACACAGTGGTGCATATTCGATCCGCTTGCAAGAAATGGTAGTTTGGGAGAGGGGTTTTATTTTTATATGGTAAAAATTGACTTGATTCATGGTGGATGAATGGGGATGAAGTGCTTCCTGGATTGAGGTGGTATGGCTATGGCATCATGATTTTATGATGAGTGTTCTACTTTGAGTGATAAACACCATGGAGGGGAGGCTCTACTAACCAACAAGGATTTTTATCATGTGCAATGTGGGGAGATGATAAACATGATCAGGTGTTTGGAACATATGGCTGATTTATTATGGAGAAATGATGTCAGGATATGCAGAGTTTTTCTGGGAATCTAAAATGCTAAGGGTAGAATGATACCTGCTCTGGAACTTTTGGTGCATGGGTCAATGGATGGTTTTTACAATCCCTGCAAAAAAATACCCCAAGTGAAAGAATATTTCTCATTTAAAAATTATTGAAAACATGAATGAACAAAGGATAAGAGAGGGCATACCTGTCGGAATTTCAAAAAAATATTTTTTGGAGGTGTGAATGTGTGGAGCCTCCTTTTGGCATTATGAGGTGTTGATCACTGTGTTTCTTTCGCTTCTGCATATGGGCCCTCTGAGCTCTCGTGATGATCCTTCAAACAATATGAAAAGGGTGACATATAGGCCAATATGGCTTATTTCAGCTCATTTGAGACATTTCAGTGTTTGATATTTTGAGAGGTTAGAGGCTGTTGTTGAGCTTTTCTTTCCATTGCGGTGAGCCTATGCACCCAAGATTCGCGCTACTAGAGCTAGGTGGGCCCTACAATGTCCTGCATTTAATTTTTTTAGTGTGAATGGGTAGTGGTACATACAAACTGGGTTTGTACGAAACCCTAGAAAATGTTTACCTTGACTGTGCGGGCGATCAAGGTACAGGCAAGAAATTTCTGCATGAAAATGAGGTTTTGCGGGAAAATTCTATGCCTGTCATGGCTTTGTGTGTGCGGCCTTCGTGCTTGTCTGAGATTCAAGTGTCCAGTTAGTGCGCCTATTTGAGAAACAGGCGTGCTGAAAGGCCAAAGATATTTTTGGAAATTTTTTTGGTGTTTTTCATGTCACTGATGTGTGCCTATTTGGTGACAGGATGATTTGGAGGGAGACAGACTGGCCTGATCTCCAGATAGTTGTGGCATGAGATACCAATGCTCGCCAGCAGTTGGCGCGATGAGGTCTTCTCAATTTTCTTGAGAATGACCTTCTGCGATTGCAGAATTGGCTACAACCCTACTTGGTCCTCTACTGAAACAGGTGGTGTAGAGTTATGGTGTTGAGAGTGTTAGCACCTGATCTGGACCCCAGGTTGAAAAGGGAAAAACAGGGTAACAACTAAACCACTCTTAGCCTTGTAGCTAGCCATACAAGGTCAGGAGACGACTCTCTCCGTGAAAAGGATATTCAAAGATATACAATAATGATCTGATATTAGGCTAGGTATAATGATAGGAAAGAATTTCAATAAATAAAATGAAATTTTAGGGATGTGTGGGACAAGATGGGACAATTTGAAACTGGGAAATTAAATCAGGATACAGGGTATTTCATGGGGCAAGATAGGCAAGAAATTTTAGCAATTAAGGTTTAAATAAGGATGGAATGAAAGACTGGTGAGGAGCTGAAAAGGCCAGAAGAGATGGATCCGTTTCAAACAGAAGAAAAACATAGAGTATGAATTGTTTCCCAAGGCAGAGCATAAAAATGGATTCTACCTTTCTATCTTGAAAGCATTCAAAAGGAAATTTTTATGGATGGGAGGTGAAACATAACATTTTACATATGAAACAAAGGAAAGAAACAAATGCTAAATCTCATACCACATGGATCCCACAAATCAAAGATGCATCCCTTATTAATTCCCTGTCAAACTGTACAATGGAGCACAGAGCGTTCTTTTCCACACTATTCCCCTACTTCTGAATTACATACTACTTTACAAATGATTTACAATTACATTGAATAAACCAGATTTGTGGGGACATAGATCCACAGAAAGAGGGAGTTGTTTTAACAGCTCAAGAACTGAAATCTAATCATAGAAAGAAAATCCAACAATCTACTCCAAAAAATGAGGAACAACTATACATTTTTGACCATCTGAAAATTCACTGTTACATTGTTTAAACATAAGGCAAACCGAAATGATTTTGCTTCATATTTAGCTCTTGGCTCTTTGACAGCTTCTTTCCACTATTCATTTGAAGAAACCGAATTTTATAAAATGTTGTTGAAATAAAATAGAATGAAATTATATACCTTTGTGAAGGGAAAAATTAATTTTGAATGGGAAAAAGGGAAGGGAAAGGATGCGGGGCCCATATTATAATCACAATCGCAAAGTCGTGGAGGCGGGACATAACATAATATAAACCATTATAATATAATATGTGATGGTGCCATCGCAATCGGCTATCGGAGGGATAGGTAGGACGTTATTTAAAACAAAACCAAAAATCTTCCAATGCGATTGGTATACGAGAAACAGGGGTAAAGGATGAACCGAATGGAATATTAATAAAATATAAAAGGTAAGGTTGTGTGCTTTCATAAGGAAAGAATTATTTTACAATTGGAATGGCGGAGGACTTTTATGGTGGGACCGGGATATGAATGATCGCAATCGGAATCGGAAGTTGGAGCGGAGCAAAATATAATGTGCTGACGAATTTTACCGATGCGATGAGGCGCGATGGCTTGTAAGTCGTTCGATCAGATGAATAGATCGATGGCGGGAGTGAAATTGGAGAATATCTATCGAGGGTGCTCAATCAGGGGAAGCATTTTATGGAATCGCTGATTGCGATGGGCCTGATCGCATATGGGCCATCGGATTAGGGGGGGCGATCAATGGTCAAGATGCACATCGGAGAGTGTTAATCGGGGGTTTTCCATTGGGGGTTGGCCATCGGAGATAGTCAATCACATCAGAACCTTTGTTAACATAAGGGCCAATCGGGGCGCGTCGTTTGGATGTTGCGATGCGATGAAAAAGGGAAGGGAAGGTATCTGCGCAGTTTTATAATATAACTTTGATTTATATTATAAAGTTCCAAAGCATGGAGGGGAAGTGGTTAATAAATAAATCTCATATGTATTTAAAATTTTTAATAATTCGATTTTGTAAATCGGAGGGGGAAAAAAGGAAATTATTAAAGAAAATACAAAACTTTAATAAAATAAAGTTTAGGGGAAAGGAGGGAAAAGGGATTGTTTAAGGGTATAGGGGACTTTTTACTTCACTTAGGCATAAATTTCAAATCCAGAAGTCAGTTTTGAGAGTGTAGTATACCATTGGAAAGCTCTTTCTGGGCTCTTTCTACTGAATTTACTTGGAACATGATTTGATGCTGAACCTGCTATGGAAAACTTCTCTGAAGGTAGGGTGATGAATTTGTGGAGACAATAGCTTCTGAATTGTGACTTATTACATATGCTAACATAAAATTACATAATGAATGATAATAAAGGAAAAGTATCATGTTTTCACCTAAAAACATGGTTTTGAGGTGAAAATTACATCAAACTGAATGAAACATCTCTTTGATCTTCCAGGTGTTGTGAATTTGAGTTTATTGACCTCCTCATGACCTTGTTGATATTTGTTGACACTTGACTCATTGATTTGACCATGGTGAGACCCTAGAAACTAATGAGACTCATCCTATGACCTAATGACATGACTCAAAAAGTGAAAGTAACTCATGACTAAATACCATAGAGAGGAGAATCAACAAGTTTCACATGAGAGAAAATTGATGAGAAAATTACTACCATCAATGAATCCATGACCTAGCGGAATGGTGAAATTTATTCGTATGGGACTCCTAAAATGCAAATGCAAAAGACCAATTTTGATCACTAATGGTAGTATGACTAGACTGACACTAACATTGGCTCCAATGGGGATGGTAGCTCCTTGGAGGTGCCAAGAACACCATAGACCAAGTAGCCTTATCCATTGGGCATGGAGTCAAAAATGCTGAAAACTGACACAATGCAAACTAACTCTAACTCAAGACTAGGACTAAAAACTGAAATAAAACCAAACAATACACATGACATTTAAGTTTTATAGCCTTCACCTTGGGCCCCAAACTTCAATGACTGTGTACTCGAACTATGGCCAAAAATAAAATGGTATATACAATGAGGGTGACATAGTTTCTGATCCATTGCCTTCAACAATGGTAGTGCTTCAAAATCCTACCATTCACTGCTCCTCCAGGGCAATCTTGGCCATCCATTTTTGAAAGCAAGAAAACATTTTGTCCCCTGTATGCTAAAATCCTGTATGGTCCTTTCCAAAGGTTGTCAAACTTACTGTGCTTCCCTTTTTCCTCATTTCTTGCATCCCATCTCAACACCACATCATCCAGCTGAAAATTTTCTTCTTTAATCTTTCGGTCATAGGTCTTTTTAATCTTGTCCTGCAACTAAACAATGTTCTGTGACACTTCCTCTCTTGTTTGCTGAAGGTGGATCATTTGATTGATCCTTTGCTGATTGTCATCATCTTCACTGCCAACTTCTTGTAATAATCTCATAACTGGTTGTAATAATCTCATAACTGGAACTGTAAGAGATGTAGGAAAAAAAACATCAGTACCATAAACCAATTCAAAAGGTGACATACCTATGGATTTATTACTGTTAACTCTATCTGCCCACAGTGCGTTGATGAGCTTTCGATGTCAGTTCCTTTTGTTTGCTTCCAACATTTTCTTAATTATATTTATTAGAGATTTGTTGGACGATTCTGCTAGGCTGTTACCTTGTGGATAATACATTGTTGAATGGACCAGCATGATATTATACTTATCGCAGAAATCAAGCATCTTCTTAGATCTGAACGCTACTGCGTTGTCTGTCACAATTTCGTGAGGGCAGCCAAAACGGGATAAAATATTTGATTCAAGGAATTGAATAATTACCGTATCTGTAGCTTTCCTTGCTGGGACGACCTCGATCCATTTAGTGAAGTAATATATCCCTGTTAATATCGATCGATGCCGTGCTGATGATTTTGGGTGGATTTATCCTATGAAATCGAGTCCCCACTGTCGAAAGGGAGCATTTTCTACAACTGGTTTCAAAGGAAGAGGCAGAAATTTCTTCTTCCCTTGGAAAATTTGACATTCATGACAATTCGTCGCCGTTTTATACAAATCAGAAAATAATGAGGGCCAATAATATCATGCTCTCAATACCTTGTTAGCTGTAGTCTTCCAAAACAAATGACCACCGCAATCAACCTTGTGAAAATCATGCATTACCTTCTGAGCTTCTTCTTCGACCAAAAAATTGAGCAGAACACCTCCTGGATCTTTCCAATATAGAGCACTGTTTAAAATACAACATTTAGCAGATTTAAGTTTCAGAGATCTACCTTTACTCTTAGACATTCCCGGAGGAGGTGAAAGATGTTGAAGGACATAAACAATATCTGAATACCACGGGGATTGTAGAAAAATATCTGAAATTGGAACAAGAAAACCTTCATCTTCATCCTCTGACATTGTTGTAATGAGGTTTATATCCAGGGCACGCAGATTTGATTGGGCCATCAATTTTTCCAAGCCTTGGCCTTTGATCGCCTTCATGGGATTGATCTCCAGATCGTACTCCAACATAGCTGCTATCCATTTACCTCTTCAACCTTCTGGATCAGTTTGCATTAACACATCCTTCATTGCTGCATTAGGGACATATGTTATTGTATGTGAATGCAAAATGTAGACCCTAAAATAATTCAATGCTTTTATAAGAGCCAATGCTTGCTTTTCAATGATATTATACCTTAAGGCAGCATCTCTAATGGTCCTACTGAAAAAAGAAATTGGATTTTCAACCTGATCTCTCTTTTGCATTAAAAAAATAGCCATAGTATGCTTCGATGCGAATGAAAAAATGATAAAATCTTGGGTATAGTTGGGACTAATCAAGACTGGGGCATTGGAAAAAGCAAACTTTACCAGATTGAATGACTTGATAGACTCCTCACTCCATTTAACAATGTTATCCTTCTTCAACATATTAGTTATTTCTCTTAGATGTTCAACTAGATTGGGTATAAATCTGCGCAAGAAGTTCATCTTGCCATTAAATGCTTGAATCTCCTTCTTATTTCGTGGAAGGTTTATGTGCTAAATTGCCTCCACTCTAGATGGATCAACGCGGATACTGTCTTTAGAGATGATATGCGCCAGCAACTTGCCTTCATCCATGGCAAAAAGACTCTTCTTGGGATTAAGAGAAATCCCAAAATTTCTACATTGCTGAAAAACAACTCTCAAATGGTGCAAATGCTCATCATATGAACCTGAAAATACTGTCAAATCATCCAAATAAACAACAAGAAAAACATCATTTTCATTGGAAAAAGCAATGTCCATTGCTCGCTGGAAAGTGGCTCCAATGTTCTTCAGTCCAAATGGCATTTTGGCATACTAGAAGGTTCCCCAGGGTGTTGTAAAGGCAGTTTTGTCTTGGTCTTTCTCATGCACCAAGATCTGGTTGTAGCCTAAGTAGCCATCAAGTAGTGACATCCTGGATGCTCCAACTACTCTCTACAGAATATGGTCCATTTTCGAAAGTGGATAATTATCCTTTAAGGATGCCTTATTCAAATTCCAAAAATCTATACACAATCTTATCTCTCCTGTCTTTTTACACACCGGGACCAAATTTGAAATCCAGTCATAAAATCTAATGGGGACTATGATACCAGCTTTGTACAATCTATTTACCTCTTTTTCAATGGATGGTAGCACATTCAGATTGATTCTTCTCAGCTTTTGTCTGAATGGATTCTGATCTGGCTTGATGGGAATAGTATGCTGGATTATGTTCTTATCATACACCTTCAAATCTGAATAATCCCATGCAAACACATCAGAAAATTTAGAAAGAAATTTAACATACTTTTCCTTTACCTCAAGGGAAAATGCCTTTGACAACTTCACAAACTTGGGCTTGTCAGTTGTTCCAAGATTCACATCTTCAACTCCTTTCTCAGAAAGCACCAAGCTTGGTTTCTTTGCAACATCATCCTGATCAAAAATCTCCTCTAGAGGTATAAGACCTCTAGGAATTACATTATATTTGAGCTGCAATATGTCCACATGATTTGATTCAATCTCTTGATCATCAACCTCATACTCACCTTCGATTAGAGTGTCTTTAAATTTTCCATCACTATGCAAAAAAGCATTAATCTCATTGTCATCCCAAAACACTTGCCAATACCTTAAATTTTCCGGAACAGCAGGCCTATGTTTGACATGGATCTCAAACTTGTTGCTGGAGTTCATCGGAATCTTCAAATTTCTTGCAGTAGTGGCAAGAGAATTAGCAATGATGTTCTGCATCCTAGGTACTACTATCAAAGTGTACTCAGGGAAGGTCTTCAAGATATCCAGGATTGCATTTCGGTATGCCCTCAATCTCGGATGCTTTGCTTGGTACTCTCCTTTAACTTGTTTAATTATGAGCTCTGAATCTCCATACACAGAAATTATTTTTGCATTCAACTTCTTTAAAATTTTCAAACCTGCAATCAAAGCCTCATACTCTGCTTCATTTTTAGATCAGTCAAAAGCCAACTTATAATCACAAACTCTAACATTACTGGGAAACTTTTCAAGCTGGAAAACAGGGCTCTGAATCCATATTCCAATACCAGCTCCATCCTTACCAACAACTCCATCAAAATCCATGCTCCATAGGCCTTCTTCTTCTTCTTGTAGATGTTGAAATTATGTTTCTTTTCCTTCTTTACCTTGGCTGATTTCTGGCTATTCACTGTCTTTTTTCTGCTGGCAGGCAGGAGGCTCCGAAGTACTTGCTACTTTATCTCTTTCCTTCTTGAGGACTTCCCTAAAATTTTCTGAAATTTCAGGTATTTCATCTACTTGTACCAAATGAACATTCTCATCATTTAAACCACCATCTGAATACAAGACAAAGGATCGTAAATCTATGTGGACAACATTAATAGGATGATTTACTGGCTTGTCTTTGCTGGTGATCATATATTTCATTTTCTTCTCCGTATATAGTTTTCTCAATTGACCAAACACGGGAATGGTGGCATAAGAAAAGTCAAGCTGCATGGTCCCTTTAAGTTTTGCACCCCAAGATCTAGATAGAAGCATTCCAAACCGCGGTGGGATATCCACAACAACTACATCCATCAAGACATTTTTGGCTGGGAATTGATCCAAAGATACTACCAAGTCTTTGATGAGACCAATACAATGGACCCTACTTGAGTCAAAAGAATACAAATCATGGTATTTTCGAGTAATATCAAGGCCTAAATTCTCCACGAAAGCTTTGGGCATCAAATCATGTGAGGCTCTAAAGTCCAACATAGCATTATGCAAGATGAACTCATGCAATCTAAGACTCAGGTAAAAGGGAGGGACTTCACTTTCTTCGGATTGATCTTATGAGGCTGGACCAAAGATGAGTTCAGGGTAATCATATTCAACATTAAGCATATCAGAAACAGAGTCTATTTGCAAGACTCTAGACACCTGACTTTTATAAGTGCTATTTTTCACCAACTCAGTCAAGGGCATGGACACTTTCGGTTTAGAAATTTCATTTTCTAAATTAAAAGAAGGAACTTTTTCTACCTCTTTAATTGGAGGATATTTCTTCTCTACTTGCTCCTTTGATGTGCTTTGCTGATTCTTTTCATTTGTTGTGTTAATTGCTGAAGGTGCTTTGCTAGAGGAAGGGTCGGCTGGCTCTTTCCCTTTCTTTTGAGAATCGTTCCTCATTTGGAGCTCTTTTTTCTTCTGAATGGGACTAATTGGAACATCTCTTTTCCTCAAAGATTATTGCCTTTGTTGCGCTGATAAAGCATTCATGTACCCCCTCTGGTAATCATTGGATTCATCTTCTAACACTGTGTCATTGGATAATATAAAATTTTCATCCCTTTGAATGTCTGGAGTCACCACTGTGTATTCTTCGTCTTCAGTGAGAAAAATTGGTGCACCATCGGCGGTGAAGAAATGATTTGCTTCAATCAGAGGATCATCATCATCATCTGTGTCTATTCCTTCCACGTAGTTCTGCTGTAATGGATTTTTTATCTGTTGTTGTGGTGTTGCTTGGTCCTGGGCCCTCTGTTCTCTCTGCTTGATTCTGAATTGCGGCTGCTGTCCTCTGAAATTCGGGTTTCTCATTTGAGGTTCAGGTCTATCTATAATGGTTAATCGATCAACCATATTTTCAACTGTTCAGATCAGAGTGTCCATTTTTCTATCTGAAGGAGAGGCTTCCTCTTTCACCGTGACTCTCTTTTCAGCTCTGCTTCGTGCTCTTTTAGCTAGCAGATTCGATTCTACACTTACCGCTATCTTCTGCATGTCTTCAAGTGAGGAAGGATCTCTTTCACGCAGCTGATATGCCATGTTAGCATCGAAACCATCTGGAAATTTTAGCAATAATAATCCCACGGGAGGCTTCAGGTTAGCTGGAATAGCATTATATATAACATTGAATCTTAAACAATAATCCTGCATAGTTTCACCCACATTTCTTTTAATATTTTCATACTCAGACAAAATTTGGAGTGGGTTTTTCTTTACCTCCCACTGGTCTAAAAACTGTGTGTGAAACTCCTGAAAAGTGCGAACTGAGCCTGCTGGTAAGGCTCTGAACCACTTTCTGACTTCACCACCAAATATTTGGACAAACAATCTTGTAGTTACATTCTCTGCCTCTACCTCATGAAGATCAAAAAAGTCATTCATCTTATCGACATGCTGTTGGGCCATGGTACTTTGAGTGGCATCAAAAATAGGAATTTTTCTTTGATAATTAGCGGGCATATCATTCAGGACCTGAGGTAAAACTAGGGGTGCATACCGGGCAGCCATGACTCTAGGAGGATTTACCACAATGTTTGTGTTATTAGGATTTAGGGGAGGTGTTGATGGGGGAGATGACAACTGAGAATTGACAGATGGGAATGCTGATTTATTGGGGAGAGGAAATGCTATTCCTGATGACTCTGAAGGCTCAGGAATATTAGTTACAGTGGTAGATGACTGAGGGGAATTCAAAATGTAATCATCAATTGAAGAATCTAACCTTTGAACCTCAATATCTACAAGGAATTCTGGATCTAAAACTGTCTTCAAGTGCAGTTTTAGACTTATTTCTAAACAAAGAAAGCTCAAAACTCTCATCAAAAGAAAGATCTTCTACAAAAAAACCACTCACTAGGCCAAGTATGGGATTTGAAGATAATTCTGGGACTTAGTGATCCTTCTTGTCTTCTGACAATTCTTGGGATAAGATTTGGATTTTCAAACATAGGGGGAGGATTTGGATCTGGATTAGCCCTTATGTATCTTCTTGAAGCTAGTGTGTGTAAATTTATACTGTACAAATTCTGTTTCAACCTAGCATACTCTGAAAATCATTTTCCAGAACTGAGGAATTTACAAGAGGAATATTTACTGGGGTGATCTGACTTTATACTCTGGTAGAAACATATTTACGACTATGGAATAAGTGGCTGTAGTTATATTCCCTTCTGAAGCGCTTTAACAATACTCGCTTTGTAATGATATTTCAAACCTTCTCAAGCAAATATATGATATGCTCAAAAAATATTTAAGCGACTTTATCCAGTCGTAATATCAAAATGATATAACAATGGCGCGATCCTTTAAAAACACCAACCTTTGAACTTTATAGTATAGAACACACTTATGCTACCAGAGCGACGTATATTTCATTCGACGGGGGCCCACGCATCCACTTTTTGGCTTTTTACAAATAAAATAAACATATAATAATGCAAAATCCGCCAGATCTTACCTCGATTATCGCCTGTGATTTTCAGCGCGCGATTGCCATCAGATCTAAGGCTCTCCAGATCGGACGCTTCTCGTGAATATCGTGTTTTTTCAAAGGCCAAAGTTTAATAGTTGAGAGTTGCACAATATGGGCAGTTTTTGGGTGATGACATGCCCAAAAATTACTGGATCGCGTTTTTTTGAAGTGGTTTTGCTACAAGGCAAAAGCGGTGCAATATAGGCGGTTTTGGTTTCCGAAACCTGTTGATGGTATGTCAACCGCGCTTAACTGTGGTTTTCAATTGTGGCTAGGCGCTTTAACTCCACACATTAACTCACTGTTGGGTCCCACTAATATTATTTCTCTATCGGAAAATAAACCAAGCTTTTTACTTCATTCACAGAGATTTCTTTAAAAGTGTCGCGTTCAATGTAACCAAGGTTTTTAACCTTAGACAGAGTTTCTCAATACTCTTTATAACATAGCCTAAATATGAATTTACCCCTTTTACAAAACCTCTGTTCGATTTTCCTTTCGAAAAAGAAATAACACATTCAATTTTGAGCGCCGAGGACATAAGCTCGAAGACAGTCAGATCTCATTCCCCAGTGGAGTTGCCAGACATGTTAGCACCTGATCTGGATCCCAGGCTGAAAAGGGAAAAACAGGGAACAACTAAACCGTGCTTAGCCTTGTAGCTAGCCCTACAAGGTCAGGAGAGGGCTCTCTCCGTGAAAAGGATATTCAAAGATATACAATAGTGATCTGATATTAGGCTAGGTATAATGATAGGAAATAATTTTAATAAATAAAATGAAATTTCAAGGATGTGTGGGACAAGATGGGACAATTTTAAACTGGGAAATTAAATCAGGATACAAGGTATTTCATGGGGCAATATAGGTAGAAAATTTTATCAATTAAGGTTTAAATAAGGATGGAATGAAACACTGGTGAGGAGATGAAAAGGGCACAAGAGATGGATCCCTTTCAAACAGAAGAAAAACACAGAGTATGAATGATTTCCCAAGGCAAAGCATAAAAATAGATTCTACCTTTCTATCTTGAAAGCATTCAAAAGGAAATGTTTATGAATGGGAGGTGAAACATAGCAATTTACATACGAAACAAAGGAGAGAAACAAATGCTAAATCTCATACCACATGGATCCCACAAATTAGAGTTGCATCTCTTATTAATTCCCTATAAAACTATACAATGGAGTGCAGAGCGTTCTTTTCCACACTATTCCCCTACTTCTGAATTACAGACTACTTTACAAATGATTTACAATTACATTAAGTACACCAGATTTGTGGGGACATAGATCCACAGAAAGAGGGAGTTGTTTTAATAGCTCAAGAACTGAGATCTAATCATAGAAAGGACATCCAACAATATTCTCTAAAAAAAGAGGAACAACTATACATTTTTGACCATATGAAAATTCGTTGTTACAATTTTTAAACATAAGACAAACTGAAATGATTTTTCTTCATATTTAGCTCTCGGCTCCTTGACTGCTGCTTTCCACTATTCATTTGGAGAGAGCTACTTTTATAAAATGTTGTTGAAATAAAATAGAATGAAATTATATACCTTTGTGAAGGGAAAATTTTATTTTGAATGGGAAAAAGGGAAGGGAAAGGAGGTGGGATCCATATTATAATTACAAACGCAAAGTCGTGGAGGCGGGACATAACATAATATAAACCATTATAATATAATATGTGACAGTGCCATCGCAATCGGCGACCAGAGGGATAGGGAGGAAATTATTTAAAAAAAAACCAAAAATCTTCCGATGTGATTGGTATACGGGAAACATGGGTAAAGGACGGGCCGAATGGAATAGTAATAAAATATAAAAGGTAAGGTTGGGCACTTTCTTAAGGAAAAAATGATTTTAAAATTGGAATGGCGGAGGACTTTTATGGTGGGGCCAGGATATGAATGATCGCAATCGGAATCGGAAGTTGGAGTGGGGAAAAATATAATGTGCCGACGGATTTTACCAATGCAATGAGGTGCAATGGCTTGTAAGCCATTCGATCAAATGAATAGATCGACGGCGGGAGTGCAATCGGAGAATATCAATCAAGGGTGCTCAATCAGGGGAAGCATTTTATGGAATCGCCGATTGCGATGGGCCCGATCACATATGGGCCATCGGATTAGGGGGGCCGATCAACGATCAAGATGCACATCGGAGAGTGTTAATCGAGGGTTTTCCATCGGGGGTTGGCCATCGGAGATAGTCAATTGCATCGGAGCCTTTGTTAACATAAGGGCCAATCGCGGTGCGTTGTTTGGATGTTGCGATGTGATGGAAAAGGGAAGGGAAGGTATTGGAGGGGTTTTATAATATAACTTTGATTTATATTGTAAAGTTCAAAAGCATGGAGGGGAAGTGGTTAATAAATAAATCGCATATGTATTTAAAAATTTTAATAATGCGATTTTGTAAATCGAAGGGGGAAAAAAGGAATTTGTTAAAGGAAATACAAAACTTTAATAAAATAAAGTTTAGGGGAAAGGAGGGAAAAGGGATTGTTTAAGGGTATAGGGGACTTTTTACTTCACTTAGGCATAAATTTCAATCCAGAAGTCAGTTTTGAGAGTGTAGTATACCGTTGGAAAGTTCTTTCCAGGCTCTTTCTACTGAATTTACTTGGAACATGATTTGACGCTGAACCTGCTGCGGAAAAATTCTCTGAAGGTAGGGTGATAACTTTGTGGAGACAAGTGTCATGTTTTCACCTCAAAACATGGTTTTGAGGTGAAAATTACATCAAACTGAATGAAACATCTCTTTTATCTTCCAAGTGTTGTGACTTTCAGTTTATTGACCTCCTTATGACCTTGTTGATATTTATTGACACTTAACTCATTATTTTGACCATGGTGAGATCCTAGAAACTAATGAGACTCATCCTAAGACCTACTGACATGACTCACAAAGTGAAAGTAACTCATGACTAAAGACCATAGAGAGGAGAATTAGCAAGTTTCACATGAGGGAAAACTGATGAGAAAACTACTACCATCAATGAATCCATGACCTAGCAGAATGGTGAAATTTATTGGTATGGGACTCCTAAAATGAAAATGCAAAAGAGAAATTTTGATCACTGATGGCAGTATGACTAGAATAACACTAACAGAGAGGAAGTTATTTGACTATCCATCCAAACACGAATATATATCTTGTGATAGGGCTACAGCCTCAGGGTGAGGCGCTTCCATACCTGCATCCTCCTGGGAGGGTTGATCTTCGATGATTCGCGGATATCCATTGTGGTGGGGTTCCTCTCACATAGGGGTGCATTCTGATCGAGTTAGTGAAAAATTTGGCTTAGAGATGCGCTCTAGCAATGATTGTGCGAATTACAGGATCTTCATCACCACACAAGGTGTCAGGGCCGCAACTAGGTGTCTTGCATCATCTGAGGGCTGGGCACTTCTTTGATTTTTCCCGTCACTGCTATGATGGGATGGTGGCCAAGTTAGCGATGGTATATGATGGATCTAAGCTATTCACTTATGCTATAATCCTTTGTAGCATCATGTATGAGAGAGTGGTGCTACTTCGACCCATGTTGGCTGTGCCTACGAGGGGTCATCGGGACCCTCACATGAGGAGGCGGGATCCTATTATGCCTCATGGTGGGGGAGGAGTGGTGGGGCATTATTGGAACGCAACCACCGAGGCTTGTTTTGAGGAAAACTCTCAAATGTTCCTCCCCTATCCATATGCTAGGATGGACTTTCGAGGAGACCCAAATATGGGTCTTCCTACTGGATATGTATGGGGACCAACAAGTATGATATTTGGTTTATTCTGAATTTGGTTGAGTATTTATGGTTTTTTTTGTATTCTGATGACACTGAAATAATTTTGTTACTCTTGCAGATGTTGGCGATATTGGGTGTCTTATAGCTCGGTTGGTAGGACACCATTCACCTCAAAGTGTTCGAGGGTCTTCCCTCCCAGCCGAGGGGCAGGGAGGAGGTCCAGAGTAGCCCCAGGGTCGAGCTCCTGGTGACAAGGTTAGCCCGTCTAGAGAGGGTAGAAGTTTGGCTGCTATTGAGTGTGCTACAGCAATCGCTCATGCTAAGGTAGAGGAGGCTCGCATGGTAGAGATGGTAGAGCAGATGGTTCCCTTAGAGGTCCGAGCCTCTAACTTGGAGGATGCATGGGGCCGCGTCGAATGACTGACCCAGGGTATGCCTACTCGTGGGTTTGTTGATGATCTATATGATGTCTAGTTATATACATTGATGTCTCACGTGAGGGGATATCAACCAACTCTCATTGTGTGGCGGCCTCAGTTTTGACAGTTGCCCCAGTACTGGCACCAGGAGCAGCCGTGGGTCTAGGTTCCCAACATGGAGGGGAACAACCCTAGAGACTTTTTGTACACAGGGAAATCACCGGTTATGAGGATGTTTCCATTATTTTTGATGACATGTGTATATGTATTTTTCGTTGACCTATGGGTCAGATAGATGACTCATCATATGTACTCAGACATACATTTTTGGTATATATATATATATATATATATATGAGAGATATTTTTTGCGGATATTTATGTTGTGTCCATTGTTTATATATTTCTATGGATGATGTGTATTGGTGATGGATATATATGTTTTTTACATTTTTTGTTTTTATGTCTGATTTTTTATCCCAGATGCATTCCAGTTTAGGATGTGGTTATCTATGTGATATGTTGTCTGGTTTTGATTTCTTGGCACATGTGCAAACGTAATGTGATCAAATTGACAACTTAATATTTTTTCACACAGATATTTCGTAAACAGATGCGAATATTGTACCTCAAACTCTTGGTTTAACTGCGAAAACACTAACTTGGAATCAAGGTAGATATGCAAGCGGTGAATGATTTGATTGAATGCCTCGCACATGAGCCCAATGACGACGTCATATTCTACCTTATTGTTTGTCATTGATCTGATGCAGACTCCATTGGTGAAGAATGGTGATCAGTCAGGGTGGTATATGACCCAGGTAACTGCTACTAAAATTTGAGACCATCGCGATGCTCCATCAACAAATCCAAAGTAATAGTTGGATTGAAAATCTATTTGTGACGCTAGAGCGCTTTTTGTGAAAAGTCTGTGATGAAAAATAAATTTTTGGTGTGTGTACATTAACTCTAGGGCTGAGCCCTCTTCACCCTTATGGGTAAAATTTCTTGAGGTAAATACCATTGAAAGGGTTTCTCAGGGATGTTCTGTCAGGCCCTGTCAAGATGTATGCCCCCTTTAGGAGGAAATTTTTTATCATATAGGGTCCTTTCCACAAGGTTTTGAGATTTCTCGACCCTAGGGCTTCTTTTGCAACATCATAGCGGAGGACTAAATCTCCCTCGGTAATGATCGGGGGTGATGTTGCGATCGAACGATGCTTTCACCCATTTTCTATGGGCCTCGTTGTGATGGAGCAGTTTTCGTTGAATTTTGTCAACGAACTCTAGTTGTACTAAGTGTTTCTCTAGAGGTTCAGTGTCATCGAGGAGTTCGATTGCGGCGTGTAAATTCAATATCTCATGTTCTATGGGAATCACGGCTTCAACTCCATATTCCAAGTGGAAGGGAGTGAACCCTGTTGATGTTTTCACTACTGTGTGGTATCATTAGGGGAATTTTGAGGTCTAAAATGAGTCTCCTAAGGAAATTATAAAATAATAGTGGAAATAATAAAATAAGATTTGATGATATCATCAAATTTTAGAGGAAAAAATGAAAAACTACTTTTTCAACTCATATTTTATACTTATCTCCCAAATTTTTTACTCAAATTTCGAGCGAGAGTACTCATTGAATGAAAAATTTAATTCCTCATCCATAGAGTACCCATGTTGCATACTTTCGATGGGTTTTGCTACACGAAAAATGAAAAATACATGAAAAATATGATTGTAATCATGTTTTTTTATGTATTTCTCATTTTTCGTGTAGAAGGGTCCATCGAAAGTATGCAACATGGGTACTCTTTGGATGAGGAATTAAATTTTGCATCCAACAAGTACTCCCGCTCGAAATTTGAGTAAAAAATTTGGGAGATAAGTTGAAAATACGAGTTGAAAAAGTAGTTTTATTATTTTATTATTTTTTAATATTTTTACCCTTTTACTTAAAAAATGGTGAATCATCCCCATGGTTGACATCATCATCTTGAATCTTATTGGTTCTTATAAAGTTTATTTTGGTTGTACATTTTTCTTAGGAGGCCCATTTTAGACCTCAAAATTCCCCTAATGGCCCACAGGGCGGAGAAAAGCATGTGATTCCATTTTGTTTAGTGGTTATTCACAACACACTGTAACATTGTTTTGAGTACTTTGTTCACAAATTCTACCTGTCCGTTGGATTGGGGGTAGTATGGTGATGCAAATTCATGTGTGAATCCAAGATGGTGAGATAACTCCTGGAAAATTTTGGTTTTAAGTGTTTTTCGTGGTCGGAGTCTAACTCCTTGGGTACACTGAACCGGGAAATGACATGTTTAAACAGAAATCGTGCAGTGGTTTCTATGGTGTTGTCATATGTGGGCATAGCTTCTGTCCACTTGGTGAAGTAATCGACGACCACAATAATGTATTTGTGATTTCTCGACGATGCAAGGTTGCAAGTCATGAAGTGCACTCCCCATTTACAGAAGGGACCAGCGACGATGATGGGTTGCATGGGAGAAGGAGGGGATCTTGCCTTGTCAGCATAGCGTTGACATTGCTCACACCTCTTGACTACTGAAATGAAATTGCAAAATAATGTGGGCCAAAAATATCCTTCCCATAGGATTTTTTGGGCAGTGGACATTCTGGAGAGGTGGCCACCTCAAGCTCTGATGTGGAAGTCAGTAAGGGCTTGCTTAACTTCTTCGTGTGTGAGGCATCGACATAAGATGGTTTCGATGGCCCATCGGTATAAGACATCTCCCATGATGAGGTATCGGGGGGCCTGGTGTTGGGTGTGTCGACGGTCATCACGAGTGAGTTGGGGTCTGAATTTTTGGGTTTGTAAAAAGAGGAGAATATCTTCGTACCAAGGTTTGTCAGTCACTACGAGGAAGAGATGTTCAACCAATAGAAAATCGTTGACTGGTGATCCTTTACACATCCCCTATTAATCTATGTTTTTATTGTTCCTTGCAATAAACAAATCATATGCGGATAATGGGCTGCTTATAACTTTTCCTAATTAAACTAAATGATTGACTAAAGGGAGATGTAAAATTATCAAAAGGGAGCTTTTATATGCTTGCCCAGGGTCACAAAAAGGTGAAAGGGCATCAGAAATTACTTTCTTCTCTTAAGATAATTAAATCTTGGTCGAAACTCCTAGTGCAAAAATTTAAACTAAAATTAATGATCTAGCTAGGAAAAAATGAAAACTAGCTAAGCATATGTCGATTAGGGCCACTTAATCTTGCTAATTATCTATGTTTTTTTGGTGTCTATTTTCCCAAAATGAATTAATTCAGATTTCAAAGGTGGATTTTTTCCACTCAATTTTGCTCCCACTTAAACTATGTGATTTTTTTGAAGATAAACTTTAAAATTTAAAAATATGCAACTAGCAATACTAAAACATAGCCAAACATTAGGGGAATTTTGAGGTCTAAAATGGGCCTCCTAAGGAAGTTATAAAGTAATAGTGGAAGTAATAAAATAATATTTCATTACATCATCAAATTTTAGAGGGAAAAAAGGAAAAACTGCTTTTTCAACTCGTATTTTCAACTTATCTCTCAAAGTTTTTACTCAAATTTTGAGCAGGAGTACTCGTTGGATGAAAAATTTAATTCCTCATCCAAGGAGTACCCATGTTACATACTTTTGATGGATCTTGCTACCGGAAAACTGAGAAATACATGAAAAACATTATTACAATCACGTTTTTTCATGTATTTCTCATATTTCATGTAGAAAATTCATCAAAAGTATGTAATATGAGTACTCCTTGGATGAGAAATTAAATTTTGCATCCAACGAGTACTCCCCCTCAATATTTGAGTAAAATCTTTGGGAGATAAGTTGAAAACGTAGTTTCATTATTTTAATATTTTTTAATCTTTTTACCCTTTTACTTAAAAAATGGTGTATCATCCCCCATGGTTGACATCATCATCTTTAATCCTATTGTTCTTATAAAGTTTATTTTGGTTGTACATTCTTCTTAGGAGGCCCATTTTAGACCTCAAAATTCCCCTAATGATCAAGTTATAAATAGTCATGGGACACCTCACACAATGCTGATAGCTTTTCTCTGGGTTGCCACTCACTTTACAATTGGGAAATTGAAGAAAATCACTAAGAAATATGTTCTCTAGTTTCCACATAGAAATGTTTCACACAAGCGCACAACTCTGAGTGCAGGTCAGCGCTGAACTCGCGCGGATCTTTGCATCTGTCATAATAAACTGCGCGTGGGTTTCCTCCAAGTGAAATTTCCAAAACTTCTGAACTGCAAATGTTCATTGTGGGTGAATGAGAAGAGAAGAGGAGAAGAGGAGTTGTCCCAAAAACAATAAAGAGTAGAGAGAAGGTCCCTGCAACAAGCACAACCACTTAACTAAAGGTTAAAGCAAGTGGAGTCGCCAATCCTGTAGTGGCGGTTTTCGTGCACAAGTGTACCAATCCACCGGTGCTTGGTAGGAGTGGTCGCATCCTACAAGATATCGTCACATGTAGAAAATATGGTAAGAAGGTTAGTGAATGCATGCTAATATATATAAAACACACTAAATTAGGGAATGTAGTATGCTTTATATAAAGAGAAGAAACACAACTAAACTAAAACAAAAACAAAAGCTCACAATTAGTCGAATGAGACAATAATGCAAACGGTGGAGTAAAAGTACCCTCTTATTGATCGCTATTAGTAAGAAAGATAAAACGTTACACTCTTGGAAATATGACGTGCAGTGTTGTCCTGATGGCAACCCACTTGATGAAGATGATGGAAACCTACTTAATGAAGTTGTTCTTGATGCTTGATGAATTTATTAATGATGTAAATCTGATGTTCTACAAGTAGCTCAGAAGTACCAGAGAAAGAAATATCAGTAAGGGCCAGAACAATGATGAAAAGTGTGCGACACAAAGCATACGCGGGTTAGTTTAGGGGAAGTTGCGTATGCACGCGGAAAATATCGTTCCAAGTCGCATATGCCCAATTGCGCTCTACATTTGTAAAACCAGGGGGCTTTACCATGGTATTGACCCATTGTATTGAGAGCTGGATTGTCTATTTGATCCCGTCCAGGAATACCATCGGAAGTGGTGTGGTTTTGTCTCATGGTATTGACAAATGAAAAATCTATATAAGGAGAAGAAAATCAATGTGCAAAGTGCGTGCAAGTGTCTGGGCTTTAAATGAATACTTCACTCTGAATTTTATCTATATGGCTGAACTCTGTTCTTAATCGATAGATCTGAATCTATGATTCACCTAGGAATATGATGAAAGGTCAAAATCCCTAGATCTCTGAATTGATGAATCTATAAGATGATCTCGAAAGAAGTTAATAAGACCCAAGCAACTTGAGAAATTTAAGAAATCTCGTTGCTCCAGGATTCAACTGTTCTGCAAAAATTATCTTTTATAGATCTATACGCAGGTTCATTTCATAAAAAGCGCGTGTATACACGGATCTGTTTAAACAAAGGCGCGTATGGGAAGTTAGGTTTATTCTGGAAAAATGCACAGATGTATACGCGGGTTCGCTTCATGAAAAGCGTGTATATACACAGGTCTGATTAAATAAAAGCGCGTATGTTATCTGATATAATGGTTGATCAAGGTTGAATGTGTTTCTGCATATCTATTCTCAAGTCTGGGTAATCTCTTATATTCTGGGTACAGTGGTTTTACTATTCTGTTGGAAGCAATGGTCAAAGTATGTTTGTTGACAAATGAAGGGTTGTGTTGAAGCTGTTTGATCCAGTTTAAAAATTGATCAAACGTGGTCTGCAGTGGTGCTAAAGGTTGAAGCCTTCAGTCAGGGGGTTGTAGCTCCCTTCCAGGTGAGGCTGGTAAACGAGAGCAGGGGGTTGTAGCTCCCTTCCAGGAGAGGCTGGTAAACAAGAACATGGGGTTGTAGCTCCCTTCTAGGAGAGGTTGGTAAACGAGAGAAGGTTGTAGCCTTCTGCAGGTGGGTGCTTGCGTGCTGGTATGAGTCTGCGCCAGTACATGGTTGTATGGTGTTTTCTCTATAATAACATATTGAAGGCTGAGACAACGGCAGCGGTGGTTTTCTCCCGACTTGGGTTTCCACCTAAAATCCTGGTGTTCATGTGTGTTGCTTATGTGTGATGGTTTATTCTGTTATTAATACATGTGCTTACTGTTAAATAAACATCAGATGAATGAATGTTGCAAAGATCTAAGTTAAGAAATATCTGCATAATAAGATCTCTGAGCATACGCATGTTTTATTAATGATAGCCGCGTGTATACGCGAGTTGGCTTCAGGAAAGTCACGTATGAGTTTTGAAGTAAGGAAAAGTAAAAATATTTGAGTTTGCCCTACATACTGATTCACCCCCCCTCTCAGTATTTTTCCCAACAATTGGAATCAGAGCAGGTCCTTCTGAAAAAGCTTAGCCGCTAGAAGGAAGATCAAGCAAGATGAGCA